>JZKD02S2011033.1:197542-211618 GCA_000966675.3 Picea glauca
ATGGTAATTTTTCCACAAAATTTTCTATAAGGGTTTATTAATAAGTGACTAGAGAAAATGAAAATGCAAATTGCAAAAAAATTCTAAAATTAAAAAATAGGGTTAAGATGATATGAAGGCATGTTGAATTGAACTTCAATTTTTTTAAACAACTAATGATTGGAGATTGATTGTAATATTTAAATCATATAAGTTTTTATCTCTATATCATGAGATAGTATGTTTTGCATCTTTGAAGTTCGTTTTTTGAAAAATTCTATTTGAGTGGTTAGAATATCATTCTTGAATTTACAATTTTTTTTTTTAAAATGTGTAAATATAAAAATGAATATCATAAAAAAAAACTTTATACATTGGGCTTGGCTAATCTACAATATTAATAATGCATCTTATAATTCATAATAAACAAAATAAATCAATAATTCATCATTCAGTTATTGAAAAAAAGAGTTATTGAATGCAATTAAAAAATCAACTTCAAAATTAAGTATTAGAAAGATTTACATGCAAGAGACATCTTCCACTTTCCTTTACACACCAACTCTCTCTTACAAAAGTCTTTACAACCATTTATAACCCCAAACTCATGTTGTAGTCATTAATCTTGATCTAGCCAAAAAAAAAATCAGAAAGGCTAAAAAAACATGCCTTTTGCAATATGTGGTACTGGTTGGAATACTAAGAGCATTGAGCCTATGCCTAGTCGCTAGTGAGTGTGTCTCCTCGGGGATGCAATGATGATTTTATGTATATGTGATTCCAAACATCAATGTCATGGTGAGTAACAACTATCACATGGTGAGTAACAACTATCACATGGTGAGTAATTCCTTTATGTAACATGTCTCTCTTATGAAAAAGAGAGTTTCAATGTTGCAATTATGTGTCTTTTGTTTAAAATTTTTATGAACTAGGTTAATGTAAATGCTTGAGTGTTGTGTCTTCTTGGTTAAATCTATCTCTCAGTGTTTGCATTTGTGTAACATAATGTGTATAGCAAGACTTGGCATGGCATCTATCACTCATGACTTATGGCATGGAAATTCATTTTCGTCTATGACTTATGGTTATCTTATAACGCAATGCTTTATATTGTTTTATATTTATATCTGTGTTGTCTTTTCATTACTATGTTAACATAAATAATAATTTGATAGTTCTTATGCGTGGATTGGAAAATGTAATTTAAATAGTGTTGGTGTTGGTTTTAAGCATTGATTTTCTTTGTTAAATTGTCTTATTGTCCCGTCGTTGTTACTTGTATAAACCATACAAACATATTTTTCAATTTATAGAAATTTCAAAGAAACAAATTCTAAGGTAGGGACTAGCCAATTCATGGTTTTTCTCCTTGTGAATACAACTTGAGTGGGTCTAATGGTTAAAAACATGTATACCTCTGTAGAATTTAGCACTCAAATCATTGTGACATAGGGCATCACAACACCTATCCCATCATTGCCTCCATTTAATCCAATGGAGGGAACAAAATGTAGAACGGGTTTTGATGTTTTTTTGAAAAATCTAGTGGTTGTACCATGTAGTGTTTAGAATAAGATTTTCAATGAGCCCTCATTTGTCCAATTATGAGTTTGTAAGCCCAACCTACAAAGTATGTAAGTTCCAAAGACACATAGTATGCAACTGAGATATATCCCACACATGTATGCAAGTGACATATATCTCAAACATGTACCAAAGATGCCATCCAAATGGAGTTCCTCATGATTTTTTCATGGCTCGTGCGCCTTATAAATAGCTCATTTAAGGTCCAAGACTCTATAATTTTCCCTTGAAGCATGTTTTGGTGTGTAGAATTATCCCTTGAAACATGTTTTGGGTGAGGAGAATTATCCCTTGTGCTTCAAACCACTAAATTAGACTATTAAGCCACCCTTGGGATTAATGCCCAAGTCCCTTGTTTTTATCCTTGAAACATGTATTTGGCTAGGAGACTTGTCCTTAGTGTACCAAACCTTGGAGTTGAGCTAATATCACACCCATGAAATAAATATTCCTTTCAAAGAGTTTTTTCACAACCTAAGTGATTTTTAGGACCTAAACACCTAAGTTTTGGCAGGGTATGAAGTTATGGGATAGAAGATCTCTTATTGGTTCAAAAAACCTCATAATGAATCCAATTTGCCACTCATTGGACAATGATTCCTTGTGGAGGTGTTATTTCAAGTCGAGGCCCCATCATTTTCTCATGATCCCTAGCCATAGTGTATAGGGTCTAAGATCCTAATTATTTTCCATTAATTATGTCTTGGATGAGGAGACACATCTCTAGTGTGTTAATCCTACCAATCGGGCCCATATACAACTTATGGAATTTGTAATCCTTTCATAAAACCTTTTTCATGATTAAGGGGGTATGCATAACCCATAAGCCCTAAAAGTAAGGTATAATGTCTAAGGCACTAAAATCTGGCCATGAACTATGTCCTTGGTGATTTTACCCATCACTCACATGCTAAAACTTTGAATTTTTCTTGTATCCCATTCTTAGGAAAAAACAAGTGGGACAATGACTTTGTTTAAAGGGATTCTCACATGCTATAAGGTCTCACACATGGCCAATGTGCCTTAGATCATGAATTTAGGGCTTAGGCCCGTTTATTTTAACACTAAAGAATTTATTTGGCCATGAGAAACATCCTTAACATGTTGAACTAGATCGATCTTGTGTCCCACTCTTGGGGTAAATATCACTTCAAAAGGGATTGTGTGATGGTCCATGGAATTATGCATGGTCTAGGGGATGTACAAGGTTTGTATAGGGATTAAACCCCTCTTTTTGTCCTTGAAGCATGGCCTAGGTTAGGAGACTCATGGGAAAACGATACTTTATAGACAACATGTATCATTGTTTAGAATATGTGTATGGCTCATGATCCATATAAGAATCATTAGAGCCTAAGCCCATATTTTTTTTCCTAAAACAATGTCATGGTATAAGAGGCATGTATTTGGCATGCCAAAACTTACAATCAAAATCATATCTGTAACACCCCAATTTTGATCCCCCCTAATTTAGCCTTGTATATTTGTAAGTATTGTGAATGGTCACATGCCAAGCAATGTAATATGTAAACATTGCACATTGAAAAATAATAAAATGTATTACATCGTCAACTGTAGATAGGTAAGGACTAGAGTAATGGGGGGGGCTATGATTCCACAAGAGAGGGGCCTTAATGGGGCTTTTGAGGGGTTTCCATATGCTTTGAGTATTAATCCATTTTCATTAATCATTTTGTCATTTAGCCATTTATCCCTTTGAATTATTAAAAACTCAAATAATTGAATTCATGTAAGAGGTTGGGTGAGAAAGTCAACCCACTCAGTTGTGAAAACATGGGTTGAGTGTAATCATCCTTGGTGGAAGAGTAAGTGTCAAGAAAGAATGGAAGAAGAGGAATTTCAAGTAGGAAAGAGAAAAAATTTTACAGTTAGAAAGAAGTGAGGAAAAACAAAGCTGAGTGTTGGGAAAGAGTGGCCAGCCATAGTGGGTATGAAAGATAGTTTGTTGGAGCTAGTAATTGTGTTAAGAATGAGTCTGACATGCCTATGAGTGATTCTTATTGAGGAAATTGACCAAAATCATTTATAAATGTTGTGTGAGCACTCCTGTTTCAATTGAATTTCCTGGAGCTCCCAGTAGAGAGATCCCTAGTCAACCTATGCTAGAGCCTTGGAGGGGATGGAGATTGTCTAAGGGACTACAGTGCAGGAAAGGAAATATCATCTCTTGGGTTGTGTAGACTTATGGGGAATAGATTTGGGCGGTTGGAATTGCTATAAGAGTCATGTCACTGTGTTTTTAGTGCGTATTTGAAATGTTAGAGTGGATTGTAGACACCCATAGGATCATGTCCATCCTTATGGACTCATAGCCCCATCTCAGGGGTGTCTTGTTGCAAAGAGAATTGGTGCAAGAGAGCCTATGGTTGGGAGGAATGTCTTTCGTCTACAACCAATTGTGTAAAACGTTTTGAAATATAATTTTTTTACCATTGTGTTATTTATTGTTTAATGTTGTGGATTAATGACACATTTACTCTATAATATATATGTATGCATGTTGTTGTGCATTTTTAATGGTTTTTGTGCATTTTTAAATGGATGCATTCACATTTTTAAATTGGTCATGATAATAGCATGCATGTATGTCATGTTGCATATATTTTCTACATTTAAATCAATATGTTAGTTGACTTTGGTACTAACGAGACTCAAATTGAAGTTGGGTATGTTACAGATTGGTATCTGAGATTTTGGTTCAACACTGGACTCATATGGGCCACATAACAATGCAGATTTGGTCAATTCATTGTTGTAGAGTTTGATCTATGTTGAATTTAAGGAATATGGTGAAACTAGAGTGAAATCAATGAATTTATGAGAAAATTCAAGTCAAATTTTCCCTTTGAATAGTCAAAGGGATGATTAATTATGTTGATCTGCAAGTTTGCAGGGTTAAATTTGGCTTGAGAGGTCGAATTTCATGTTTTCATGGTGTTTGAGGAGTTTGGAGAATCAATGGCCTAAATCGCATTCAACTTGGTGATCAACATCTAAGATTCATTTGTCGATGGATCCTTTTGGACATTGGAAAAATTCAGTGAAGTTGGAACAAAACATAGTTCACAAAAAATCCCCAATGATCGAAGAAGAAATTTGGAGTTTGGAGAAGTCTAGCAAATCGATGGTTGAGATTACATTGATCCTAATATCAATGGTCCTCACCATCATGGAATTGGACAAAAAATTCTAAGTCAAACAAGTTCGGCGATAGGAAAAAAAGTAGACTTTATACATTTTTGTTGATTGTTGATAAATCTTTTCAGGGGTCATCAAAAAAGTGTAGTTTTCCCCTAATCGTCGATAAACCTTTTTATTGATCGCCAATGGAGTTTTTCGGAGGTTTTCGAAGAAGTGTAGTTTTTCCTCAATTGTCAATGGAAAAAATAAGTTGATTTCCAATGAAAGGAAAGGAGGATGATGACATGGCCGAGTTAGGGGATGATAGGTGGACATTATCAACCACATGCCAGACCATGTCACCTAGATTTGCATGTCAGCAAATATGAGAGTTTTTATTAAAAAGAAACATAGAGCCAAAAACTTATTTTGGTCATAACAGGAGAAGAAAAACTCATAATCGGATTTTGGCGTCTTTCCTCGGTGATGAGGGATCCAAAAGTTTCAGTGAGGGCCATGGGCCAATTCTTCTTAAATTTTATGGAAAACACAAAATAGTGGGTTTTGAATATCTTCATCGTGCTAAGTAATTGGGACCCATATAAAGATGAAATTTATATGGAGTGTCCAAAACGTAGGTATGAATATACCTAGTTGGGAATTTGGCATAATTAAAGGGGTTTTGAGTGGGGATCCAAAACAAGTCAAAATCCACTATTCTCAGACACGTTTTTGGGATTTTTGAAATCTTCCGAGGAGGAAAAGGGACCCCATATCACAAATATGGAAAACTTTATTTACTCAACATTTTGCCTACTCATCAATTCATAAAATTTTGTTTTTATAAAGTTTTTCTTGGTTTTTCTTCGTTTGGGAAATAACCAATTTTAGCTAAAAAAGTTCCAAGTCTAGAGAAAATGTAAAAGTGCAAAGTTGTCAATTCCAGATTTATACAAAATTTGACTAGAGCATCATATTATGAATATGAAAGTTGTTGTGTATTCCCAATCATAAATGATATATGCACCTAATACAATTTTTTTTCTAATTCCTCACTAATTTTATTCTACATGTGGTATAAAATGGCTTCTTAGATAAATTGCACCACTAAGAATGTTCGACACAATTGAGTAAAAATTGCAAAATTCAGAAAGCTATAATTTTTCACTCAAAATTTAGAATGAGTCATGAGTATAGTCATTGGAAAGATGAGTTAGAGAGGAATATTTCTAAAGAATCAGAATTTGGACTAGTGCATTTTTGTTCTCCATAAATTGAGATGAAAACTGACCTGTAACCTAATTAAAAAAATATTTTACAATATGCATAACTGTAACAACAATTGTTGCACAGTTAGAGGTACAATAAAGAATATATAGTTATTATATGAGTATTATATATATGGAGGATTCTTAAGGATGTTGCAGCCAAGAGGAGGAGGTCAGAGGTTTACATACCAGCCTGGGAAATGTTGAGACTGAGTCCAATGGACATCTAGGCAGGGTAGAGCCGATGGAGCTGGTTGAGACTATGGGAATCTTGCATAAAGAGGTGCAGAGCGATAGGGAATACAATGAAAGGAATATAAGAGCTTAGGAAGAGCTGCTACAGAGTCTTAATATGTTGCATAAGCAAGTCAACAAGGATTCTGGTACAAAACAAGTAGTTAGTGAAAGGAAAGTAGAAGCATCCAAATCTCATGTGTAACATCCTTCTCTTGCACGCTGAGAGAATGTATTCCTTGAGGAAACTTGCTTGCAAGTGATCTAGATTTTATGGTATTAAAACATTGATTTTGATTATGAGGCGTTATGGGTTGATGACAAGTTGTTTTTTCGAAGTTGTTTGCTGGATAATCCACAATTGGTGTCATTTTTGTCGACGTTTCGAATCCGAATCTGAATCATTTTTTAGATAGCTGACCTAGGTTAAAATCTCAAAAAAATCCTGCACAATAACTATTAATTGACCGAGATCAACAAGCTATCAATTGACAATTAGTCCTGATGATGAATCTTGATTTGGATTCGAAACGTCGACAAAAATGACACCAACTGTGGATTATCCGGCAAACAACTTCGAAAATACTCACCACGGAAATCTAAAAACAGACATGTTGTTTTACTGCATTGACATAAACAGGTGCTATTGACTCAGTTTTACTAAGTGTATAGGATCTTGGACCTCGAGGATGCAAAGGCATCGATGGAACCCCTTGGACTCCGGATCGAGTCGGGGAGTGTACCATTGGGGTTTGATTGTTTTATATGTGATATTAGTGCATCTGATTAGATGATATGATATGGATATATTCTGACATGATTCATTGATTATGCAGGCTGATGATAGCTTGTCAACCAGACTCACATGTGGAGTAAAGGGGTCGCACACGACTACCAGAGAGGTTGAGAGAGAGGTGTGGACAACATCCCTGCCATAGCCTACTATCACTCTCACCATGGCTCGAACTGTAGGTTAACAGTTACCTAGTTTGAGAGGACCCACGATGCTGTGAGGGTAGACTACGAAATTCGCTCATGATGATTCTAAGGGGCATGCAATAAGGCAGGGGCCTTATTCCTTAGAGGCCCTTAGTCTCCCACAAGTTCACCTAGTGGAGTACCGACTCCAGGGGTTTTTGATGTCTACCAAGTTAGTTAAGAGGCGAGTGGCACCCTTGGAGCACGTGGTGCGTCTTAAAAGGCACGTCGTGCAAGGAAAACAGATGAGGCAAGTGGCACCCTTGGAGCACATGGTGTGTCCTGAAGGGCACATCACGCAATGGAAACAGATGAGGTGAGTGGCACCCTTGGAGGACCTAGTGCGTCTTGAAGGGCACATCACATTATTAATGATAAATAAATGAACCCAGATGGCCTTAGGACTAATAACGAGATAATAACTTTTAAAACAAGCTCCCTAATAAAATGTCGCCCACGAAATTTAAAGTCTAGGTCTAAATTATACTAGTGGAAAAAATTTCTCTATCCTTTTAACAAAAAAAGAAAAAGAAAAAAAGGAATATATATATATATATATATTTATAAAAATAAAAATAAAAATAAAATAAATAATTGTTTAAAAAAAGGGGGGGTAAAGGGAAAAAGGTAACTTCCACACCTACCATTTTGAGTTCTAAATAAAAAGGGGAAAGAAAAAATCTAAAATAATTAGGAAAATAGGAAAAAGAGGGAAACATAAAAAGAAAAGGCAAACACAAGGGAAAAAGAAGAAAGTCAAACTTAGTAAGGTATCTACCATTTAAGAACTTTCTAATTTTAAACTAAACTAGCAAATTAATAGTGGGGAAAGTCATTAAAAACTGTAAGAGAATTCGGGGACACCTAGGAGCGAATCTAGGAGTGACTCTAGGTGGGTGAGAGAAATAAGGGTAATTAATTAATTAATTAATTAAAGAAATTAATTTATGGAGGAATGAAGGGGATGGGTGACACTTGTATAGGGAGGAATTTTTAGGAATTAATTTTTAAACATTAATTTAAATGGGATTTTGGGAAGGTAAAGGGGTTTGAAACTCTATATAATGGAGGGAGGAGAAGGATGGAGGGGTTGTTCTGTTTTGCGTAACGTTATGCTGCAGAAATCTCTACTTGAATGACTTAGCTTGTGGGAGTTGGGATACCCAGCTCGGTGAGGTGTGGCATCTCGGCCTTGCGAGGCGAGATGGGAGCTAATTGATTCTCTGGTTAGCGTGTGTGGCCCCTTTGCGGTTCGGGGGGATAAGGGGGAAGAAGAGTACCCCTAGCATTGGCTGGGAGGTACCGGTGAAGTCTCATCAGTCAAAAAGTGGGCGTTGCACGGAGCGCGCGTGAATTCAACTCAGAGCGGGCGATCAGGCAACGATACACTTTCTTCATTTTGTATGGTATATTGTTGTAGGATTTATGATTGGGATCTGCTTGTTTAATTGGGTAAGTATACTCATTGTCTACATTGTTGACTGAAATTTTTATAGCCTAGCTCAATGATTGATTGACTCCCATGGCCTTTGTTTCCTCGCATGTCTTGACCGCCCTGTGGTGTATTGATTTTGACCATTGTGGTTTTTTTCCCTTCGTCCCTAGCTCATCAGTCTTCGCTTGAGAATTTGGCTAGGAGCCTGATCTACGGTTGTCGCTTCAGCGTTAATAGACCTATGGATCTCAAAGCCCTGCTTTTCTGTGCGAGGATGATGAGCAAATGACGAACCTATTAGCCATATACCTCCATTGTTTTCCTTGTTTGATTGGATCCTTTTGGTTCTCTTACCGTGATCTACATTTTTGTATTGGTATTCTGGCAATGGAAAAAGGAATTGATTCATGTCTGCATTTTGTATTGTATTCCGGCAATGGAAAAACGAATTGATTCATGTCTGCATTTTGTATTGGTATTCAGGCAATGGAAAAATGAATTGATTCATGTCTTCATTTTGTATTGGTATCCTAGAAATGGAAAACGTTTTTTCCTTTAAAAGTTGCCAGAGATTGCCGTTTAAAATGCCCACGTTTTTTCTTTCAAATGAGACAGAGATTGTCGTTTTAAATGCCCACGTTTTTTCTTTCAAATGAGACAGAGATTGTCATTTAAAATTGCCCACGTTTTTTCTTTCAAGTGAGACAGAGATTGTCGTTTTAAATTCCCATGTTTTTGCTTTCAAATGAGACAGAGATTGCCATTTAAAATTGCCTATGTTTTTCCTTTCAAACGAGACTGAGTTTGTTGTTTTAAATGCCCATGTTTTTTCCTTCAAATGAGACTGAGATTGTTGTTTTAATTGCCCACGTTTTTTTATTTCAAATGATGGACTGAGTTGTTTTTAAATGCCCACGAATTTCCATTAAATGGTATCCTGTGCTTGTTGAGGTATGGCACAACGATTCACCATTAATTGTGACTGTGTTTTGTTGCCGGTGTGACCACGTTTTTGCCCCTTTAAATGGTTGATTGCGATTGTTGGATTGGACACCATTTTGCGTTAAATGTTGCTTGTGTTTTACTGTTAATTACAATATTAAATGCTATATTATTGCCATATTAATTGCCAGGATAATTTGCTACAATGAGTTAATGGACATCAGATTCCTTCTTAATGATATACTAATTTTGTTGTTACGGTTATATTAATTGCCTTGTTACTGTTATATTGATTGTTACTATTACATTAATTGCCTTGTTATTGCTTTAATAATGGTTATGTTAATTAAAACGTTAATCACATTATCATTGCTATATTACTCGTTATGATAACAGTTATGTAAATCGCCTTGTTATTGTTGAATTAACTGTCATGTTAATTGTTACATCAATTGCCTTGTTTTTCTATAATAATTGTCATGTAACTGCGATGTTGTTGCCTTGTTAGATTGCTAAAACGATGTTAATAGTTGGCAGTTTCCTTCTCAATATTAATGATAACTAATATTGTTAGTTTGGTCTATATAGTAGTCTACATGTTGAGATTAATTGCTCATAAGTGTTTTAATAGAATCATTCTACTTTAAGATTGTAAATGTTGTTATTTAAGTTAATGTCTAGTTGGATGGAGAATTTGGATTAACATAGACTTGACCGATTAGGTTGTGTTAAAGATTAAACTTTGATTGGTAAGTAAGGAATGGATTGCAAATTTTAGACTCACTGGATTGAATTTTAATTAAGGATAGAGGGCATTTATAATTATGGTTTTAGTATTGACCACTTAGATTTGCAAAATTAATTGTATTAACATTTATTTAGCGGACGCATTATTGTCTAATTGTAACTTGACGTGCCCCGTTAGAATGGAACCCTTGTTAAAATTGAATGTAATCATAGACCGATTAGACTGGGTGATTGGTGGGGGCGGGGACGATGTCGTGTGGGATGGCATCACCCCTTGTCTTTGTCCTCTTGTGTCTCGTCAACCTTTGTGTAGGGTAGGTATAGTCTCTCAGTCAGTATTCAGTTCCTAGCGCGTCGGAGTTTTCTTGAGTCTTGGTCCCTATTGTTTTGCGCTAGGGTTATTGACGCGCTTCTCATCTAGTGACGGCATGGTCCCTAATGAGGGGATCATGGTGCACCCTATGGGTTAGCGACAAATGATAGCTTGGTCGGAGTCGGTGCCTACCATGTGAGTGTGGTTGAGCGTCGTATGTTTACTTGGGCGCATGCGTTGGTTTGTGCGCCTTGAGGTTCTAGTGTTGTTTGTCAACGTCGTTATGTTGGAAAGGGGAAGTGGTCCCTGATCTTGTAGGCATTTCTTGTTTCGTCAGGAGATTAGTCATTACCTCTGGTTATTCTATGCCTGTTTTGCCCGGTTTCCCTTGTGCCTGTGCGTGGTGTCATAGTTTCCTGTTTCCTGGGTTGCGTGCTTCTGTTCGTCGTCTGTGGTTTGGTCAAACTTTTGTCGTCATTGCCTTCTTGCCCCTTAATTCTTAAAAACAAAAAAAACAAAATTGGCTTCGCCCATGTTTGTAACAATGGGGATGTTACATCATGATAGGAGGGATGATCATAGGGGGTCTAGATAATCAAGGAGTGTCAGTAGACATCATGATCATGATCATAATCATCATTCACCATAACACTCTGTTGGAAGGTATACAATTGAGAGTAAGCTTGTCATTGATGGCAAGAACAGTGATGGAAAAGATCAGCATGATCAACAACGCAGTGATAATGGAAGAGGAGGAGCAACAGTGAACATTGGATCTTATTCAGAATCCCCGATGACTGTCAGATATGAATTCAGAGAGGAGTAGCATGTAGTAGACGAGAATAGATCTCGGGCATTCGATCTAAGTGTGGGGTACATCCATCATTGGATCAGGGAGGACCTACATGTTCATTACACGACGAAGTGGCGAAATTGCGAAGGTGGACAAAATTGCGAAGTAGTGAAATTGCGAAGTGGAGAAATCGCGAGAAGATCTGGGTCGTAGGATCTGGGGTATCTATGAAGGCTCAATAGCCATTAGATATGGTGAAGATACAAGGTGTATAAGTCCAAGAGTCATCCAACTCTCCAAAGCTATGAAGGACTTCTGATCGTCCATCAAGGACAGTCATGGACCGCTGATCAAGAGGACGCGTGGTGAAAGATCAAAGCACCACAAAGACTCCATTTTGGAGTTTCACGAATCGCGACTTGGAGTGACAAGAACCTCCATATTAGGAACATCGATATGCGAAATCGCGAGTTAACCTCAGTCGTCAGATCAAGGTGTGATCTGGACCGTTGATACGACTCCATTTTGGAGCTTCGCCTATCGCAACTTGGAGTGACAAGAACCCACATCTAAGGAACCGCGAGATGCGAGATCGCGAAAATATCTGAACCGTTGATTCATCGAGATTGTGGACCATCGATTAGGGTCGATGAAGATCATGAGTTCGCAGTGCCTTTTAGCGCAGACAATGGTCACCGCTTGTGGTCACGTGGAGGAAGGAACTAGTGCAGATAAACTCTACCTCGGAATTTCGGGGATCGCATCTAGTACGAATGCCGAAATACCGAAAAGGTGAAATGTTTCTATAATCGGTGGTCACCACCTATGGTCACGTAGAGGAGGGAGCTAGAGCAACCAAGCTCCTTTTCGGAGCTCGCAACATGAAGAGTCAAGATGCTTCATCGCATAATCTCCGAATTGCGAAAGTGTGAAACGCATAAATCACGACAATATCCTTCAGAGCTAATCCAACGATGCAGATGAAATTGAAGGAGATCATAGGGCTACTTTTGCATGTCACAATGTAACTGCCAGAAACCACTAATGGTTTTTGCCAGAGGACTCGAAGACACTTTGGGGTGATTGACAGAGGAGATGAAGAGTCTCTGGGAATCTTCAAGAGGGATGAAGATGCTCGTGGAGGCGATTGATAGCTGGATGAACATTGAAGCCTGTAACTAGAACAGAGAAGGTGAGCTCGTATGTCACAGAGAAGACGAAGAGTCTCAACTGCCAGAGAGGCTGAGGAATCTCAACATAACATACAATGATGCTGCATGAGTGGAAAAATGGCCAGAGAAGCTGAAGAGTCATGATGATGATCAGACAGATAAATCGAGTTGTGGAGGATATCGACGCGGTATGAGTATGCAGAGGTATTGTGCACATTGCATGCACAAGGTGCAAAAAATCTATAAATACACAGTACAGAGAAGAGATGCGGTTGCTGTTGCTGCTGGAGTTGCTATGGATGTTGTTATTGAAGGTGATTCATGCATGAATAAGGATCAGAGTGAAACAACTGAATAGAACAGAAGAAGAACTGTGTAGTGAATGGATATGACGCACAGAGCATAAAAAGAATAAGAACAGAATGGGCAGTCGATGCATGCTGGAAGACAGTGAGGAAGTCTAAGTAGCAAAATATTGTAGAACAATGATGAGACTGGTAAGCTTTTATTGAACACTATATCACTGTAATAGGTTTCAATATTTCATATTCATAATCCAGGGTGGTTGGGAGGTGCTAGGGAGGATTGGTGTCCGCAGAGGTTCAAGTGGGGGATTGAACACAGGGACTTGGTGCTTCCTTCTAGTTGGTTCTAGAGAAACCAGGGAGTTGGTGCTTGCTTCTAGTGGGTGCTAGAGAAAAATAGAGAGTTGGTGCTCTTAGTAAGTTGCAACTTGCAAAACAGAGGTTGTAGCCTCACAATGAGTTGGTGCTCAAATGTATGATAATGTAAAGAATGTAAATAATACTTATCATATAAAGAAGAAGAGGTTTTTACCCTGTATGGGTTTCCTTGGGAAATATCTGTCTCTGTGTTTCTCATATATGTGACTGATGCTGAATGTGCCATTGTTCATTCCCTGCATTAGTGTGATCATCATTGAGTGCCTTGTAAATATTTCAAAAGAAGCATAATTTTTTAAGCACGGTAACAACTGATTCACCCCCCCTCTCAGTTGTCCAACAATTGGTATCAGAGCCAACTCCTTTTATCTAAGGGTATATCCTAGAGCTTAAATATGTCAAGCCATGAAGGAAATTCAACCAATAAGACCCCTCTATTTAGTGGAACAAACTTTGCCTTCTAGAAAGTTAGAATGAGAACCTACATAATGTCGTTAGGTGCAGATGTCTGGGATGTGGTAGATACTGGTTATGTAAAGCTAGTTGTGATAGCTAATAAGGATGACAAACTAGAATTTAGCTTCAACGCTAAGGCTATGAATGCTAGCTTGAGTGGGCTTGCAGAAGTAGAATTCGTAAAAGTTATGCACCTAGGAACTTCCAAAGAAATGTGGGACAAACTCATTAGTAGCTATGAGGGTAATGAGAAAGTAAAGGATGCAAAGCTTCAAACCTACAGAATATAGTTTGAACAGCTGAAGATGAAGGAAGATGAAATTGTTGGAAAATACTTTCTAAGAGTAG
>JZKD02S2011033.1:256272-272802 GCA_000966675.3 Picea glauca
GGGGGACTAAGCTTCCACAAGGTTGGGTAAGGGAGGAGGCTAAGTGTGTGGGCCTAGGGTCTAAGCTAGGGGGCTTACCTCTAAAGGGGATAATAATTTATTATTATTTCCTAAAGGCTAAGGTGGACAATTGATCTGTGTTGTTCTAAGTTCTTGGAAAAAGGAACGTATGCTAAGTGGAATACATGTAGCTCCAGGAAGACAGGTGTCGACCTGGGCGCATGCAGTTAAAGATGAAGATTCAACTCATGTTGGGGGTTTGCTAGCCATTCTCCGTGGGGGGTTCACTAGTCATTCTTCCATCCTCCTCCCGAGTTCGCTTGCCATTCCCGATTCCCGTAAATTCTATCTGGCCTTTGCGTTTTGACCTTTGCATAACCACACACCTATGAAAACCAGAACCGTGAAGCCGACCTATGTGAGTCCTTGAACCCAACATATCCGCTCTTGCAGAGTCGAGTTCGTACCTAGATCGTTTTGCTTCCTTCTGTTTTCTTGAGTTGTTTTGACGAGTTACCATTGCTGTCACCCATACCTTGCTAGAACTGAGTCGAAAGTGGCTAAAGAAGCGGGTTGTCAGGACCATGGTAAAAGAGGCAGGTTGTCAGGCCTATGAGAAAATTTCTCCAGGTGAGAGAGTTTGCTAGGAAGTGGTTTTTTCTGAGAGAGAGCCCAACACCAGCTACAAAGCTCTGAGAATTCGTGATTCAGCCTGTTGCCGAGACCTTGAGAGGGAGGTGAAGTAGACGATGGACTGTGTGACAGTGAAGGTGTATACTCCCGGCTAGAACATGCATGTGGGGAGTGGGAGTCCATGAGTAGTGGGCATAAGAAGGCTCCTGGAGAGAATCCTTCCAGTTGCACTATGCGGTTTTTCTTGTAACCTCAACCTAGTCTAGGATTCCCTTGCCCTGGGTGGAGCTTAGTCCCATATCGGGGGTGACCCACTATTGAGCGTGATGAGTAGTGTGGTCTAAGGCTGGGAGGTACGTGGAAGGTTTGCATGTAGTTGGTGGTCTTCTAATAAAAGATAAGTACCACTTTTATGTTAATTTACATGTTGTGTAATGGTACACATGTTGTAATTTATGAGTATTTCCTGTGTATGTTGTATATGTTGCATGCGTAGGCTTACTGTTATTTCCTCATTATTATGTTATATATATGTAGAATAGTCAATCTATGTTTATATGGATGTGTATGTTTTTCCGCAAGTATCTTTGTGTGGCATAGCCCAGTAGTTTAAGGCTGGAGTTGTCATAGATCAGAGAAGTAAAATACAACTTCAAGGTTGTGTTGGTAGCATTACTCGGCCCGTGATGGTTGAGGATGTTACAAATTGGTATCAAAGCTAAGTAAAGAATCTGAGTAGTGGAATTTCCTGGCCTGTTGGTGGCTGGGGATGTTACACCTTACTACAGTAAATGATTTATTATTTGTAATTGATGTAAGAATGATCAAAGTGCTCTCTCTTGTTGATTAGGAGGTTCTTATTCAATGAGATTTTTGCTATATGTGTTTAAGAACTACTTGATGTAACCCGATGCATGTATCTCATATTCCTTGCTAAGTCTTCCATATTCCTATTGATATCTCTAAACACTGATTTGAAGCTATTCAAAGCCTTTCTTGATGGTGTGTATTTCATGGAGGTTCTGTGTTGATATTATAAACTGAGTATCTCACCCATTTGCTACACATTAAAAACATTTTTATCTTTAACAAAACTACAAAGTTTCTGATGGGTATTAGGTTCACACCTAAAGTAGTATAGGTGAGACTTCTAGTGCTAACATTTTTGGCATCGTTTCCGAGGAGGTGAATTGAAGATATTTCCCTGGGTTGTACGACAAGGACACTACTGATTTTGTTGGTGTACAGAAATCAATAAATAGAATGACTACATAGTGCACTTGGTGAATCCAAAGTTCAATTGTGGATACTAAGATAAGGACTATGAGGACTAACTCATAGTCACCTCTAGCTACACCTGAAACTGATCTAGAAAAAATCGTTAGGAAGGGAAAAGCTTCACAAGGAACCTCCTCTTATAAATCTTGAGGTATTTCTGGAGACCTACCTGACTCTGTTTTCCATACACCAGTTGTTGTTTTTGATATTTCTCATTAATATGTAGCTAAAATTCCTATAGAGTCAGAAATAGAAGATTTCCCTGTTGAATACACACCTTTTTCTCCTGACTTGAAAGAATAAATTTTAGAAATCTTTAATTTTATTGCATCTCCTGAAATTGTAAAGTGGTTTAGACTTGAAAGTTTGGAAGATTTCCCTTTCTTAGGTTCCCCAACTCCTCATTCATATAAATTTCATGTAACTAAAGAAGAAGGAACCTCAATTTCTGTTGAAATATCATCAACAATACCCAAGTCCAAGTCAGGTTTTGTTAAGACTTAATATTCTCGACCTCATACTCCTCCTTTTTCAAAACCTCCTATTATACAGATTGCATTTTCACCTGCAAAATCACCTCTTACTTCTCCCAAGAGACAGAGTCTTCCTTTTCCAAATCAAATGGAAAGAATTAATCCTCCTCAGAACATAATGGATGCCATTGTGGGCTGCTAGGTACGCACCATTAGTGATTTCTCATCCCATCAATGTTCTCATAGTAGGATATTACCTTAAGTACATGCCTAAATTTATTGGAGAGGAAGATATTACTGCAGAAGAACATCTTGTTGCATTTTACAGTTATGTAGATAATTTGAATATTGAAAATGAAGATGTTTGGATGAGAGACTTTGTGCAAATCCTAGATGGAGAATCACAAAAGTGGTTCAGAAGTTTAGCTCATGGATCAATAGCTGGAATTGAGGCCCTGAATGATTCCTTTTTAAGGAATTGGGGTGAAAAAAGCATTTCTTGTATTACATTACAGAATTTGGGGCTCTAAAAAGGAAAGAGGGTGAATCTGTGTTAGATTTTTCAAAAATATTTAACAAGATGTACAACAAAATTCCTACTGAGATTAAACCCATTGAGACCTCTACTAAAATTTCCTATGCAAGTTCTTTTGACCCATAATTATGTCTTTTGTTCAGAGAAATAAGGTCTACAACCTTAGCCCATATGCATGATGTTTCACTGGAGGTTCAATCAAATATACTAGCAGAAGATAAGTTGAGGGGAATATCTAATAGAGATAGAAGAAAACAAAAAATAGAACCCTCATCTTCAGATGCTTCAGGAATTGATACCAAGGTTGATGAATTGACAAAGTTGGTTAAGTCATTATCTGCAGAGATGGAAAGGTTAAATCTTGAAGGGAGACAAGCTAATAGAAATCCTCAAGATGTTGAAAACATAAATCGGTTTAGAAGGTTGAACAATACACCTCAAATTTTGTAGAGAGATCAGAGAAATATAGAGGATCAAAAAGTTTAAAATCCTCTACAAAACAATTTGGTTGATGATGAAGAAGGAAACAATGAGGAGGCATACCAAGAAATTCATTATTTAGGGGATACAACTACCTCTCCTCATTTAACCCAGATTGCTTATGAATATTCTTTAATGTGCAATCAGTTGAATGAGTTAAGTAATGGAGAAAAAGTCAATGAAGCTCAAAACAAGTATAATATGATATCAAAACAAAAGGATGGAAAACTAACTGCATCTACTCAGCCTAAAAATTCATATACTCCTTCAAAGGTTGTGGCTACACCAAATAAAGAAACATGAGAACAAAAAAACCAACCCATTATCTAGGCTCTTGTTCAAGAGGTAAAAGAAATCCAAAAACCCCACTCCTATTTTAATTTTGAGAATGAAATACAAAAATTCAAGATTCTTATCCCTCTCCTAGAATTGATGAAAAATGAATAATTTAAGAAATCTTTCTCATAAGTGTTGCAGCATGAACCGTGTCCCCCTTCATCAGATTCCATTAACTTGTAGGATGAAAAGCCTGCAGTTATAGTAGGACCACTAGTAGAAGACAAAGATGATTACTCTCCCCCATTTTACACTTCTTTGAATGTGCATGACGAGATTTTGCACAATTGTCTGACGGATTCGGGTGCATCCCATAACTTGATTCCTAAGGTGGTCATGGATGAATTGGGCCTGGAAATGACTAAATATTATCATGACTTGTATTATTTTGACTCAAGAAAAATAAAATGGCTTGGAGTTATTAAAGATCTAGCTATCACACTTTTTCAATTACCTGTGTAAAACATAGTCATGGACATTGTAGTTGCATATGTACCCCCCAAATTTGGTATGTTGTTGTATAGATCATGGATCAAGAGGTTACAAGGAACTTTACAAATGGATCTTTCTTATGCTACCATACCAGTATTTGGGGGTGAGCACATGAGATTGTATAGAGAAGCAAAACTAGCATACATCATAAGTGATGAGAGCAACCAACCAAACCATCCCATTTATGTTGTTGATACTGAGTTGAGTTATATTATTATTCATCTTACTGAGCCTCCTCATTCACCATTAGAGATAAAAAACCAGTCAACAAAAAAATGTGAAATAATTAGATAGGGTGTTCAAATGTGGAAGATGGAATTTTATGGTGCATCCTCCAAGGATAATGTTGATGCTGGGGTAGTCTTCATTTCTCCCTCCTAGAATGTTACAATTTTGTCCTTCAAGCTTGAATTTGAAACAACAAATAATATTTCAGAATATGAAGCCTTATTTTTGGGGCTTAGAGCTACAAAGGACATGAAAATTGAGGGGTTGTCAGTATTTGGAGATGCATAACTGATTGTGCATCAAGTTAGAAACATCTATCAAACAAAAAATCCTACACTGAAAGATTATAGGAATGAGTTTTGGGACCTCATTGATAACTTCTACTCAGCCTTCAACATATCTTTTGTTCCTAGGAAGGCTAATACACTCGTTGATTCCTTAGTTGTTTCTGTCAACAATTTTAAAATTCCACTACCTTCAAAACCTAAGTATAATGTTGAGGTGAAATACATACCTGCTATACCTAATAATGTCAAGCATTGGAAGGTTTTTGAAGATGATCAATAACTAAATATGTTTTTGGAAACAATGGATGAATTTTCTTCTCTTCATATTGACCAAGATTTAGATGACGATAAAAATCTGCATGATGATAAATTTCTGAACAAAATTGCAGATCATAAAATTGTTCAATTTCCTAGCAATCACATTCCTAAAGGAATGGTTCCTTTGGAAAGACTGTTTGATAATAATGATGTTTCTATGAAGGTGAGTGGTTCTAAATAAAATGCATATCTGATAGACTGTAATCTAGGAACTGAAGAAGAACCCAAATATGTTAAATTGTCCAGTAGATTATCAAAAAATCAAAGGGATGAATATGTCAAATTGTTGAAAGAATTTTCTGATGTTTTTTCATGGAAGTATGAATACCTAGAGACTTATGGTACTATAATCATTGAGAATAGGATACCTTTGAAAGATGACACCAAACCTTTTAGACAAAAACTCAGGCAGATTAACCCCATGTTATTTCCTATTATGGAAAAAGAGGTGAAGAAGCTGCTTGATGCCCAAATCATTATACCTATGAGGTATTCTTATTGGGTAGATAATTTGGTACCTGTCAGAAAAAATAATGGTGAGATCAGGATTTGTGTTGACTTCGGGAATTTAAATAGGTGTTCCATAAAAGACAACTACCCCTTACCCAAAATGGAACATATCTTGTAAAGGGTGATAGGCTCAGTAAGGATTTCAATGATTGATGGGTTTTCAAGTTACAATCAGATTTATATGTTACAAGAGGACAGCGAGAAGACATCATTCACCACTCCCTAGGGTAAATTCATGTATTCCAAGATGCCATTCAGTCTTATGAATGCAGGGGCAACTTTCTAGCATGCAATGGACATTGCATTTATTGGAGAGAAAGACAAGTTTGTGGTTTTCTATTTGGATGATATTAAATTGTTTTCCAAGTCTGATCAAGAGCATTACCAACATTTAAATAAGGTGTTTTTGAAGTGAAGAAAGTACGGGTTGTCCCTAAATCCCCAAAAGTCTCTTTTTTCCATGAATGAAGGTAAGCTACTAGGACACATTATCTCAGTTGAAGGAGTAAAAATTGACCCAAATAGAGTAGAGTCTATCAAAACCCTTTCTCTTCCAAGGTCCAAGAAGGAAATTCAGTCCTTCTTAGGTAAGATAAAACTTTTAAGGATATTTATATCTAACTTTGCCGAGTTAGTGAAATTTCTCACTGCCACGTTGAAAAGGAAACAGAGTAAAATGGACACTAGAAGCTAGGAGTTCTTTTGAGAATATAAAGAAAGCAATGGTTGATGCTCCTATTTTGATCAATCCTGACTACTCAAAGGAATTTTTTCTTTTTTCTTTTTCCTCCAATGATACACTAGATGTTGTCCTTCTTCAGAAGAATTTAGATGGAATGGAGCAACCTATCTCTTTTTTCAGTAGGGCCTTGAGAGATGCTGAAGTCAGGTATGATATTATGGAGAAACAAGTTTATGCTTTAGTCAAATATCTTAAGGCTTTCAGGGTATATGTTCTTCATTAAAAAATCATTGCTTATGTTCCTTCAATTTATGAGAAATAAATTTTGATTCAACCTGATATAGATGGGAAAAGGAGTAAGTGGATTTCCAACATTTTAGATTTTGATCTTGAGGTGAAACCCACCAAGCCGGTAAAAGGTCAAGGTTTGGTTAGATTGCTAGTTGAATCCAATTGTAAGGAATTGGGAGTAAATTTTATGAGTACTAAATCTATAAATCAACAATCTGATATTCATAACAACGACTTGCAAATCATCTCAAAATTGACAGAATGCAGTTGGTACAAGTACATCATCTATTTCCTGCAAAATTTGTAGCCTCCCACTAGACTTGAGAAGACCAAGGTAAGAGATATGAGACTTAAAGCAGTCAGGTATTGTATTGTTGATCAGATTCCATATTGGAAATATCGTTCAAGGATTCTTTTAAGATTTTTATATCCAGAAGATGAAAAACAAATTATGATTGAATTTCATGGGAGTTTATGTGGATGTCATTACTTCTGGAGAACCACAACATACAAGATACTCAGAGCTAGGTATTTCTGGCCTAATTTATTCACTTATGTGTGTGCAAATATCAGAACATGTGACAAATGTCATAAATTCTCAGGTAAACACCATCTCAAATCTTTGCTTCTAAAGCCCATAATGGTATCTGTCCCTTTCCAACAATGGGGATTAGAATTTATTGGGGAAATTCATCCATCCTCAAGTGGCCAACACCGTTGGATTATGACTGCTATTGATTAATTTACCAAATGGATAGAATCCATTCCCAGCAGGAATGCAACACACAAAGTAATTATTGGTTTCTTGGAATATATTCTGTCAAGGTTTGGTTTCCAAAATAAAATTGCCACTGATAATGTAACAACTTTTAAAGTTGAGCCCTTGGTGAAGTTTTGTGAAAAAATTGGTATTCAACTTATCCACTCCACTCCATATTACCCTCAAGGCAATGGCTTAGCATAATCCTCCAACAAAATCTTAGTAAAAATTATCAGAAAGTTGTTGGAAGAAAATAAGAAGTCATGGGATTCTAAGTTGAAGTTTCCCCTTTGGGAAGATAGAGTAACCACCAAAAGGTCAATTGGAACCACACCATTTCAGCTGGTTTATGGAACTAAAGTTGTTTTCCTTGCTCAATTAGCTTTACCTGTGGAAAAATTCCTTCAATATCAATAAGGGGAACCAGATGACATGATCAAGAGAATGCATCAACTTGTGGAAGTGCAACAAACCAGAGAGAAAGTATTTGACAAAGAACAAAATCATCAAAAAAAAATCAAAGAATCTTTTGACAAGAAGGTGAAGAAGGAAGATTTTTCAACTTGGAGACCTAGTACTTAAGTGGGATGCTTAGAACAAGGATAAAGGAAAACATGGTAAATTTCAATCCCTTTGGGTTGGTCCTTTTAAAATTTCTGAAATTTTGCAAAATAATACTTTTAAGCTGTAGAATTTGGAAGATGTTGAAATTTCTAGTGGCCCAATCAATGGGCATTCTCTAAAAAAATACTTTTTCTAAAATCCATGGGTGGCTTCATTTCATTGTGAATACCAACCTGTTAGTTAGTTTTTTTTTTTCTTTTAATAATGACGCCTTGTCCAATGGATAAGGCAATGGAACTACAATGTTCTTGGAGCCTCATAGGGAGGTCTCCATCCCATGTGGAGCTTTATGTTAGCACATAGGATGTGTAGGGGTCAATTTTTTTAAGTTTCTAGGTTTGAGTCATATGGTTTTTTATTTTTGTTTTTAGGTTTTGAGTCATGTCTTGGGGTCATGATGGTTTTCATCATCATGAGAGAAATAGGGGTAAGTATTGGTCACACCCTTGGTCTTAAAACTTATCATTATCATGTGTCTTGTCTCAAAGGGGTGTACAAAGGTTCCTTATGTTGTTTTCAACTGTTTGAGGGTCAAATCAAGTGCCAAGTCGACTTGCTGCAAACTCACTTGAAAGTTCAAAACGAATAAAGAAAGTACATCATGCACTAATCACACATCATTATGCCTTGGAGACATGTCAAGGGATATATTATTGTTTTCATTGTCTTTAATTCATCATGTTCTTCAGGTCGGTTTCAAGAAAAAGGTCCATCAATTTGAATATAGTGCACTGCAAATTGGCTTGAATTATGGCACTGTGAAATGCCTATGGAAGATGAAGGTGGATTAAAAGCTTCCAAGAAACTACCAGCTTAACTCGTGAGACAACGGTTGAAGCTTCAGATATACAAGGTACCTTTTTAACATCAATTATTTTGTCTGAAGGTTTATTAGACTGGATTCTAGTCACTGCGATTTTTTGTGCGCTGCAAACTGTTGCATAGCTTGTGTGCTGCAAACTACTTGCACAGGTCAAAACCTACAGTATTGGTATTTTAAACCTTTGCAAATGCAAGTTTATTTCCTTATTCCAATAAGACTAATTTTCATCCAGTTATTGTTGCCCTTAACTTATCCACTACAATTTCTTGATAGTGCTACAAACTGTATGCATTTAAGGCGTCGTGAATCCTCCGTTTTCTCACTTGACCAAAACCTCCATGAATGTGATTCACTTAGGTTTGAGGTTTTATCTTTTTCAAAGTCATTTTCCTTTTCATACTTGGGAATTTTTCAAACCTTTTTCATTAAAACCTAGTCTAAAATTGTGCCCTGCAAACTCAACTGTGCACTGCAAATTGAAGAATCGCACTATGAATCCTATGTTTTACACAAAATTTCTACGAATTTTTTTCTAACTGAAGCCTCATCCAATTTGAGATTTTTTTCTTTACTCTCATATCCTACTTGCAGTCCTTTCATTCTCACATGGTTGTTGTACATGAATATTTCATTCAGTAAACCCTAAATTATGAAAAATTCTAATCAAAAACCCTAATTTTCCTTTTTTCATCATACATATGATAACAAATTGTTATAAGAGGGTAAATGGTTTTCAAAACAACTATCATGGATGGTCAACAAGGTAATAAGTTTCACAAAGGGGGACACATTTTCAGTGTTGAGCCACATGACATGCAACATATAAATTCTAAACCATTTTTCAAGGAAGCATTCCAAAGATTGGGTTGCTTGAATTTTTGTGAAAAATTGCAAAGAGGACATCATGAGGTTACTAAACAGTTTGCACTCAATTTTAGTGCGACAAATACTAAGGTGGGGGCAATAGATTTTGAAGTCTCAGAGAAATCTATTTCTATAGCCACATATATACCTTCTTGTGGTGAAAAATGGTTTAAATCCATGTCTTTGAATTCTACATTTTCCAAGGAATTCCTAAAACTTTAATATCAAGGAGAAAACATATCCAAGGGAGTGCCAAGAAGTCATATGTTGGAGTATTTTGACAAAATGCTCATAGTTATTCAGAGGTACTTCAATTTTCAAGGAAGATTCAATATGGTTTATCAATACAATATCAGATTGCTACTACACTTTACTGGGAAAGAGTCCATGAACCTCCCCTTTCATCTCTTCAAGAGTATTGGCAAGATGTCAGATAGGGTCCAATATAAATCTAAGCAAGTGGATACCAATGTTTTTCACTCTAGTTTAATCAAGATGCTAGTGTTGGAAGAGTTGAAGAAAACCAATACTGTCCGGGAGGTTTTCGTAGCTGCATCAAGTTTTCAGCGAGATGTTGCTCACACACCATAGTAAAAAATACAAACACCTACTCCTGCTGAGAATAATGTGCACTCAGATTCAAGTAAAAAAGGGAAGATAACCAAAAGGGATAAATCCATTATGTTTACTATTAAAATAGTTGAAGGTGGTCCCTCACAACCTCCTAATAGAGAAGTTTCTCCTGTGGCAGAACCTACACCTATGGATATATCATCAAGTAAAATAAGGATTCTGAAGGGTAAGAAAAATTTATTTTCCCCACCTGTTGTTGTAGAAACGGTCAAGCCTATAAGACCTTTCACCAGATCAACAACTAAGCAACATATTCATGTGGAAGAGGGTACATCAAAAGCCTTAGATCAACAAAAGGATAAAACTTAGCCTTCCAAGAAACCAATAGAGATTATTGAGATCAACTCCCCTTCTCACGAAAGTAATCCTACTTTCAAAAGACTCGGGAGGAACTTAAGGATACAAGAGTTGAAAATGAAAAATTGAAGGAGGAAAACCTGGAGGCCCAAATCAAGATGAAGAATATGTTAGATTTATATGAAAAAACTATTGATAAAACAATATATTTGGCTAAGATATCTCTACCTCTTCATAGGCATCTGAAGAATGTGTATAGGAAGAAAATTGCTTGCCAAGCTGAAATCAAGAGGTTGAAAGCAGAATTGCAAATCTTCAAGGAGCAGACAGCAAAGAGAATTTTGGATATGGTAGCTCGTGTGGCTACTAGAAGAAGCACCAGGAAAATATGAAGACAGGATACTATTTTTATATCAACATCAACTTTTTGCCATGGTTTATTTTTATACACATACTTATAACTTGAGTAATGATTTTTTTCTTAAACTGATGTTACCATATTCATATGACTTCTGCAAAGGTTACTTCATGTCTCAAAATATTGTAGTAGGTTCTAGAAGGTTTTCCCATCCTATTGTGAAATTTTTAATACTTGAAATTAATTTTGAATGTATAAAAACACCTATAGGAAAGTTCATATCACGTGTTGTCAAAGGTGTTGCGAACTGGTTGTTTTGGGACAATTTGTAGCGCAAGTACTGTGAACTGGGTGTCACGAGGATTTTGAGTTGATGAAGATTTACAAATGTCTGATTTAGTTCAAATAATCTCCTCAAAGATCATTTGCACATCAAGGGTCACCTACCTCAAGGATCTACCTTAAGTTAAGCCACATACATCAAGTTGTCAACAATTGCCTTTAATGATGCCAACATTTTCCTAGGATGTATAATTCTTGTTAGATTTTTGTTTTGCACCTAGTGTCACGCCTCTCTTAGGCATAAGATCCTATGTAGAAGCTAGGTGGCGAATTGTAGAGATATTTTTGGATGTTTGGTTATTTAATATGCATTGTAACTCCATGAGAGGGTTGGAATGGTTAGAAAGTGAGTCTCTTATCTTTATTTTTCAACTGTAACAGATTTTCTAGAATGTATGTATCAGATTCAAGAATCTTTAATAGTGAATGTTCAGATTCCTCTCCTATTTTCACATCTATGTTTATATCTCACTCTGATGTTAGTTGTTCATGAAGGATTCATCATTATGCTTGTTCCTTACTACAGTAAATGATTTATTGTTTGTAATTGATGCAAGTATGAGAAAAGTGCTCTCTCTTGTTGATTAGGAGGTTCTTCTTCAATGATATTTCTGTTATATGTGTTTCAAAACTATTGGATGTAACCTGATGCATGTATCTCATATTCCTTGCCAAGTCTTCCATCTTCCTATTGATGTCTCTAAACATTGATTTGAAGCTATTCAAAGCCTTGCTTGATGATGTGTATTTTATGGTGGTTCTATGTTGATATTATAAATTGAGTATCTCACCCATTTGCTACACATTGAAAACATTTTTATATTTAACAAAACTACAAAGTTTTTGATGGGTATTAGGCTCACACCTAAAGTAGTCTAGGCGATACTTCTAGTTCTAACACAAGGAATGGGAATGAAAATTTTGTTGAACTTTTCAACTAGCCAAAATAAATAGTCATGTCTGTTTCCAGTGGTTGGTAAACCTCCCACAAAATCCATGGAAATGATTTCCCAAGGTTGAGTGGGTACATGTAAGGGATGGTATAGACCATGATTCCTGTTGCTGGGATTGTTGGTACAACAAATTATACATACTCTAATATATCATGCTACATATTCTTGAATTCTAGGACATAACACATACCTTTGTAAATTGGCAATTGTCTTCCCCACACCAAAATGTCCTAGAACCTTGGAGGTGTGAGCCTCTCAAATAAGATGCAATCATTCACCTTTATGGACACAGATCTTGTCAAGCTTGTGGAGTAAAACACCCTGGAAATGATAATTATCCTTTTTCATCACCTTCTTCTATATGGATTTTGTCTTGTAGCTGTTGAAGCACCTCCTTAAAGTCCTCATATTTTGAGTATACCTCTATGTATACATCATGGGTAAAAGGATCCATGTGTATCAAAGTTACCAAAGCTGTAATATTGGATATGGGTGGCTATGAAAGCATGTCTACCAACTTATTTTTGCTACCCTTCTTATACTTGATGACTAGATGAAATTGTTGTAAAAAAACAATCCACTTGTAATTCCTGGTTTGTTGTAGCTTACTCTGGGCCTACATATACTATAGTGGTTGGTGATCTGTGTGGATGATGGTATCCTTTCCCATAAGATAGTTCTTCCACTTTTTGAGAGATTGTACCGAGGAATAGACATCCTTGTCATAGGTAGGGTAGTTGAGAACCGCCCCACAAAATACTTCAGAATGATAACAGTTTGGCCTTCCTCCTTGCATTAGTACTACTCCCATGGCATACCTACTTGCATATCTATCCACTTTGAAGGGATTATACAAGTCTGGTAGTGAGAGAAATGATTCTTCACTGACATTTATTTTCATTTCATCAAAGGGATTATTTTGATTCTTCCCCCACTGGAAACTCTTACCACTGGTTTTTATGGCGTGGAGTGGTGCAACTACTACTGGAAATGAATCTATGAACTTCCATAAGTATTGTGCTACCCCCAAAAAACTCCTAACTTCAGTGACATTTATAGGAACTATACATTTCATGATGGCCTCCATCTTTGCGGGATCTATCTTGAGCTGTCCTCCACTAATCACATACCCCAAATACACCAAATACTATTGAGAAAACTCACATTTCTTGAGATTGGCCAGCAGCTGGTGCTTTTTTAGAGTCTCTAACACTTGCATAAGGTGTGATATGTTCTCCTCAAAGGTAGCGCTATAAACTAGTATATCATCCAAATAAACAATAACAAATGAATCTAGATAAGCACATAAAATATCATTTAGTAGTCTCATAAATATAGTTGGTTCATTCCATAAGCCGAATAGAATAACCAACCACTCATACAAGACTTTACTTGTCTTGAAGGAATTCTTCTAGGTATCTTCTTATTTGACTCATACCTGGTGATATCCTGATTTGAAATCCATCTTAGTGAAGTACTTGGCATGTCACAGTTGGTCCAACAAATCATTGATCCTTGGAAGTGGGTACCAATTCTTCAGTGTAATCTTGTTCAATGCCCTGTAATCGATACAAATTCTCCAAGTCCCATCGTTCTTGGGAACAATTATGATAGGTGACCCACAAGATGAGGTACTTGGTCGAATCACACTGTACAACAACTAATGAAATTTATTCTTCACTTCATTTTCTTATAGAAAAAACTGTCTATACAACCCAATATTCGACAACGAGGAGTCTAGAAATAACAATATTTCATGCTCCACATCCCTATTGGGTGGTATCCCTATAGGATCCTTGAACAATCCTCTATATTCATGTAGAAATGCCTCCAACTGATGTTTCTTCTCTTTAGTACACCCCTCGAGGTATTCTTTCAGTCTCATTGACTCATCATCAAATTGATTTTCTCTTAATAAAATAAAAACAAATTTATTACTAGAACTAATCAACTTCTTAGCTTGGTTGGCACTTACCAGTGATATCTTTGACTTTCCTTTATGTGCATTGATGATGTAGTACTTCCCATCCTTGATCAATCAGTACCGGTTGGCTCTCCACATGAAAATTTCATCCCTCATATACATGTAAGGGATTCCAAACACTACTCCACATACATCAAGGGGTACTACATCCAATTCCACTTCATCCATAAAATCAACACTTATAGCAAATTTAATGTTAGACTGTTCTGTTACCTTTATATTTTCATCCTTATTTGCCCAACCTAATGGATAGGGGCTAGGATGATTATGGAACTCTAATCCAAGCTTGCTGACTAGATCCACTGCTAATATTATCCCGTGAGCCAAAGTTGAACGAAGAATCTATCTTGGTCTTCTTGACCTAAATATTGATGTGGAAGAGCTTGGTCATATCCTTCACTTCTCGGTGATGAAGGCTACTCAAATTCACCTCCTTCTACACAATTTTGTAGAAAATATTTTCATCCACATTCAAGCTATTTTCAACCCGATTGCTTGAATCTATGACTATAAGGTTATTTTTGTTTCCATCCTTCTTGTGGTTCTTTGGGTTCAGGTCTAGATGTAATTTCCAACAATTTTCCTTGATGTGCTCATCAATGTTGCAATGATTGCAATGGTTGATAGGATATTTACTTTGTTGTGCAATGGCTAATGTATTCTTATATTTCCCCCCTTTCCACTTCTTCTTCCCCTCTTTGGAATCTTCCCGATGCTCTTTCTATTTCAAACCACTTGGTTTCCCTTTCGTTTGGTCAATATTTTCCAGGTATTGTTCATGTATACATGCCTCATCCACTATCATTGGCTTGAATAGAATCACTTTCTTTTGTAGATGACTATGTAAACCCCCCAGATATTTGACGAGTACATATGGGTTCTTGGTAGAGATACCCAACATGATGGCCATCTTTATGAACTCATTGGTGTACTCATGTACACTTTGCCCCTTCCTCTGCCTAAAGTAGTTCCACAAGATCCACTAGTCCTCTACATACCTGATAGAGTAGAATTGGGACTTGATGAGGGTTTTGAAGTCCTCCCACCTAGTTACTAGAAAATCACCCTCTAGCCTAAGTGTTTCCATATGGATTTACCACTAGGTTAAATTATGCCCCTCTAAATTCAATCTAGCAAATGAAATATTTTTCTCTTTATCTATATGGTGAACGCTAAAATAAAATTCTAGTTGGTTTAACCAATGATTCAGTTTTAATGCATTGATCTAACCTTGGTATGGATTTATGTCCACTTTATCTTCCATATTGAATATGGAATGTGAAGGGTTCAAGACACTCAAACTTGACTACTCTTTCTCATATTATTTTCACGACTCCTTTCTCGAGTCTTCCTGATCTTTTGATTTCCCCTTTGATCCATTCTCCGAGTTAGAGCCTCCTTCATCTATGAATGGTACAAGCTTTCTTTCTAGAGCCGCCGTGAGGAGGTTCATATTGTGACCTATGTCAACAACTTGCACGTCCAACCTCTCAAATATTTCTATTGCCAGTTATTGAGGGTTTTTATGAACAAACTCTTTCGCCATGGATAGGGTTTTTGTGACTTCTCTTTAACCTAATTCCTGGATCCTTAAACTTCACACAAATACCTAAAATAAAAATATGATCTGATACCAATATAATATGTAAATTGTCATGGATATTCCATTGGAACATTTCATCACAACAAATCCTATAAATAAAACTGAAGTCAACACTATGAAGGTTAAAATCCTTTATATTCTAGAATATTTAGTTACTGATTTTCTGCTTATGCATGAAATAGATAAAACATAGAAAATAGAGAAAAATAAAATACAATAACAGACCATCCACAATATAACACAAATATTTTCTCCGGAAAACCCTTATGAGAGAAAACCTAGATAGAAGGTGAGGTTGTTGTACTCTCTTTTATCTGGTATGGAAATAATGCAAGTACAAAGGAGAAGGCACTCTCTATGGAGTTACTTGAGACATGTGGCATGTTAGGCTGTTGATACCCATGATTTTGGTCGTCATGATGATGTATTGATGATGGTGTACTCAGGCTCTTCATAAGAACTTTCTCCTGAGAAAAGTTACTTTCATCTTTTCCCAGAAAACTCATTTTTGAAGATTGTTCGTAGGCTGCTAGTACATTTGGCTGTGAGAATGACCCATTCTCGCAGGTTTCTTTAAGCCAAGGTGCGAAATTCTCGCACTGTGTTGAACTGCTAGGGTGTGAACTCTTCCTAAAGAAAGGAAAAAGATGAATTCTCGATGCTTCTAGAAGGGAATCTTCTAGAAGGATGGGTTGGCATTCGAATGGTTATCCTAGTACTGGATTCCCTGATATTTTGGGATCATT
>JZKD02S2011033.1:272831-284958 GCA_000966675.3 Picea glauca
TATATATTGAGGGAATTCTCATGGAAAAGGTTAAGCAAGATTCATTGGAGAATTGGTGAAAGAATTGTGTGAAGGACTCAACATTGAACAACAACTTGGAGACTCTAGCAAGTCTATCAAGAGGATTTGATCTTCTTCATGCAAGGATTGAGCAAGTGTGTGTGTCAGAGCCAAGAGCCATCGAAAGGAAGTTTCCGACATCAAGGCTTAGGTTGTAATCTTTACTTTCCATTAATATGATACAGTGGCATGTCCCTTTCCCATAAAGCTTTTTTCACTTTTTTGTGTAATTCCTTGATCATACACATAGGTTAAATATTGAATATATTGTGCTATCTTCACTTTGGTTGGTTTGTGTTGTCTTGGTCTGGACTTCACGAGAGCACTAGAGCGAAGCAGGAGCAACAAAGACCCTAGGAATCTATAATAAGGTATGTTACTTGTTTCTTCCTCCTAGTTAATTCAATGGTCAAAACTTAGGGAAAGAGTATTGTCCTGTCTTGTTTTTTTCTAGATCTAGGTGGATCTAGGGAGATCAATTAGTGTCTGCACCTACCGATTAGTCCGATAACAAAATTGGCGACTCCGCTAGGGATTATCCCATTTTCTTTGTGGCTTTTGTAATTTTTCTGTGGCCATTTGCTTTGGTTTTACTTTTCTCCTTTCCTATCAATCTCAGAGTCTTCAGGATATCCTGTTAGACCCTCTGGGTCTAGAGGCCTTTTTAAATTTTGCTTCATTTTCCAAAATTTTGACTATGTTCAGACATTATCGCACTGCACTTCACTGCAACCTGCGAGAACTGGTAGGGTTCGCACTCTGCCTTTAGGTTTAAGTGCGAGTTTCTCACACCCTTCTCAAGGGTCACCTGCGAGAATCAGTGATTCTCGCACTGTGTAATGCTACCAGCCTGCGAACTCCTATTTTCAAAATTTGGATTTGAGTTTTGGCATTTTTAACTGCCCAGATCAGTTTAGATGCCTCATAAAAGTTTCTTGGACCATTGATTGATTTATTTCTTGTCTTCGTTTGTGTGCATGAATAGTCTTAGGATTTCAAGGCTCTTCTTGTCACTTTTGTCTTGACTTTCGTTTCTTGACTTTTCTTGGCAACATCATACTCTCTGATTTCAGAATTTGAGTGTGTTTGATTAGTTAAGAACCATTGATTGGTTGAAAGTTGAGTTTTCTTGGTATTTATCATTTGCTTTGTTTGCAAGATCATTTTTTTTTTTTTTTTTTTTGGCATTTGAGAAGGCTGTATTGGTTTGCTCTTTATTTTTGCTTTCATTGAAAGAGTGGATTGGGTTTCTTATCATTGCTTGTTTATTGGTTTTTGATTTTCTGTACTCTCATTGGCATAGTGAGGGTCCTTTTTGAAAAGTGAACAAAAAGTTTTTCTTTCAAAAAAATCTTTTCGTCTTTGAAGACATTGAAAATCAAATTGTTGAAATTATTGAAAAAGACACAATAGAGAATTGTCATTTGATGTGTGATTTGTTGCATTTGCATTTTAAAGGAAATTTTGCATTATATTTCAAGGTTGATATGGAAAACTTTCTCTCTCTCCCATACATAGGATTCATTGAACGAAAAGTGATACATTTCATTCTCATCCTTGCATTGTTGGGTCAGAGTCATACAACATAAGTTTCACTTCCATTTCCTTTGAGTAAACAACAGCTCTTAATAACACTGGGTAATCATAAAATTTATCTAGTAACTCTTTTCTAGGGATATCTTACACCAACATTTAGCTAGGATAGCGCTTTGGAGTAGGAAGAGAGATACACTCTCCAAAAGCACAAAACACACAATAGCATCTTGTGTTGGGGAGTGTTAAATTCCATTTGCAACATCCTGTCCTGGGATGCCCTTCTCACACAAGGGTCAAACACTAGGTCGCATTGATATTGGCAGAGTTACTCACCGTGCTTTGTTGATATCAGTGTAGAGATTGCACGTATTACGGGGATCACTCGGAGGTATACCCACAATGATGAGTGGAAGCCTCTTGAGTTGATTTCGGGCTAGATACCCTGCCCTTGCGTGTGGATCGGACTGTCGACTGTTCCCCCAAGCTTTATTGTTGTTGGTGGTAACTTTACTGGCCTATCTTTCTAGGTTCTTAACCGAGGTGATTGTGGAAGGGAAAGTCTTCACGTTACCTAGAATTGACGTTGACCAAACTCACTTGGTCTCCTTGGAGGATATACCCATGATTATGTGTGGGAGATTTCACAAGGGTGTAAGTCCGTTAAGTAGGTCGTTAGCAGAACTTTTACACCCTAGCTCCGCCCCTTATTGTCTCGTTGTTGCGATGTTGGATTTCATCACCAACTAGTGGCTTCGAAATTAGAAGGTCTTGTTTGTTTGGTGTTGTTTCCTAGATTTTATTTACTAGCACGTGTTGTCTGTTTATCGAAGTTGACCATAGGATTTTCTTCGCGAAGTTTGTCACTCGTCTACAATAGCTCCTCCACGTTGTTCACGTAGAATGTAGGGTTTATCTTCAGAGCATATGGAAGGTTCTCAACCCTTGCCCACAAGCACACCTGGAGTCTCTCCTCGGCAGAGTGAAGTCCCAGTCGTCACCACTCCACAAGTGGAACACACTGACTCTCTAGAACATTTTCAAATTACAAATACTTGAGAGGACTTTTGACTTAACCCCAATTCTGAGAGACGTTATATGCGAGAAGAATCTTCCGGAGACTTAATTGTTGTGTATTCTGAATCTCCCACTGGACCCTTTCCCGATATAGAAGGCCAAGATCTTTTTTGGTCTACAGGTGTTTTTCGGCGAGACCTTTTTGGTCCAGGTTCACCTGTGATTTCTGAGATCAACCTCCTTGTGATTTCTGAAATCTTTGATACAGAGACAGTACCTATGACTACCACTTATCACTTTACCATCCCTGCCGAAATGGCCCATCTTGCAGCTACTTCGAGTGTTCCAACTGGGTTTACTACGGTTAGTCTTGCTCCTATCAACACACTGCGAACACCCAACGTCAATCTGGAATTACCACCTAGATACCGTGCGTTGAATGCTTCCATTCCTACTCCTGCGCAAACTCCATCCCGTTCTCCTAGTGGTCCTTCTTCTTTTGGGCACTTTCTTCCCGGTTTTGTCCCAACACTCCCTCAATTTCCTTTTGGAGGACCACTGGCAATCCTAATCCTAGTGGCGCTATTCCGTCATTCACTCCAACTTATCAGTTTCTGGTTGGTGGCCAGTCTCATCAAGGTAGTATAAATCAACCCCCTCTCAGTTGGCAAATGCCAATTGGAACATTTGCCTCAATTGGTACACCACCTTCAATGGGAGGGGCAACCCCACCTTATGGGCGAAACATACCCCCATCCTTGGCTCAGTATTGGAATCAGTTGATCCAAAATCCTCCTCAATCGACTGGGGGGCAGCAGTTTCTATCTGCATCAGTCACACCCCCTAGCATGGGCCAACCATATCCTGTTTCGTTCAATCCTATTTGGGGGTCGAATTCTCAAACTCAAGCCCCTATTCCAGGTTATAATCCAATGAGTTACTATCCTGTCCAATCACCACCGAATATGCCTGGATCTTCACATTATATGCAGATTTCTTATGGTCCTACTGGTTTGTCGACGGGACTTCCTCCCCAAAGCCACCAGTACTCGCAGGTGAATCGACAATTACCTTTTCTTGCCACTTTGGATCTTCTGGATTTGTCAAGGATTTTAAATGATCCTATTCATCACTCTCCCCAATGGCCTATTATCTTAGCCAAGCTTCCATCAGATATTCCTAAATTCGACGACAAAGTGGGAGAAGACCCAAACAATCACGTTATGACTTTTCACCTATGGTGTTCATCCAACTCATTGATCGATGACTCTATTCTTTTACGTATTTTTCAACGAACCCTTACCGGTTCTGCTGTGAAGTGGTATATTGAATTGCCACGAGGTTTCTTCTCTAATTTTAACACCCTAGCCATGTCTTTCCTTACGCATTACTAGTTACCGATCCATTATGACACGAGAACCAAGATTTTGACTTCCTTCAAACAGACTAAAGGCACTCATATCTCTGATCACATCCATGAGTGGAAAAGGAGACGACGTCTCATTAAACTTGAGCTCCCCAATCAGTTACTGGTGGAATGGTTTACAAAATCATTTGTGAAAGAAATTGGTAAGGACATTTCCATGGGTGGCGTTGTCACGAAAGAGCAGGCTATAGGTCGTGCTCAATATCTTGATCTCTTTTATTCGCAAACGAGAACCCTTTACGATTTACTACCTGATTTACCTCGTCCTAATGCTTCCAGCACTTCAACTACCCCAGCTACCTCGCATGCGGCTGATGGTGTGATTGGTATTTCCCAAGCCCAATCACATTTTGTTTCAAGCACAAACCCTAAATCTGCTTCTTCTGATGTTCAAAATGCTTCGTCTCCTGCCACTCCCACCGGAAAGACTTCTGAGGTAAATGCAGTCCAATCTACCCCAGTCGGTAAGAACAAATCTAAAAAGGGGAGAGGCAAGAATAAGGAGGGCAAAAATAATCCTCAAGCAGAGCAAACCAAAACTACCCCTATTGATGACCGGGATAAGCGCAAACCACGATACCCTTGCCTTATCTGTGGTGATGATCACTACACGAAGGATTGTCCACGACGTGCCGAGATCACTAAGTTCCTTTAGGGAGCTCCAAAACCATCTACTTTGGTTGTCTTGTCCCAACACTTCCCGTCTCAACAACAGGCTCAGTTGGTCATCCATGCCCAACCTTCATCTTCTACCACCTCCTATTTTTTGATGTGTACTGGTGATTCTAAGAAGAATAATGTTGCACTCACAACTCGAGCCAAAGATTATTCTCCATATAAGGAGAAGGTTGACAATTTACCCCCTTCCTTGGTACAACCCTCTCCAGCGTCTCCACCTACCAACGGTCCTCTTCATCTCGAACGACCGAGCCTCAACACAGTTCTGCGACACCCCCCTAAGGGTGTCGTTTGGAAATCGGCTTTCAATCCTCATGCTCGTGCAGCCCAGAACTATAGCATCGTTGAAGATCTGGCCCAAGCACCTTCTGCGATGTCAGCCCTTGAAGTCCTTCAAACTTGTCCTGCACAATGGAAGGCACTGTTGAAAGCTATCGGTGGAATTGACCCGACGGATATGAATTTAATAATCTTTGACTTGGAAGATCACATTCCAAGGTTACCCCCTCAACTTGCATTTCAAATCCAAGTTGTTGTTTCTGACAAGAACATTTGCCGAACTTTTATCGACGAGGGTGCCTCGACGTGTGTCATGTCTCTTGCTTGCTGGAAAGCCATTGGCTCTCCTTCTTTGAATGAATCACAAAACACTCTTAAAACCTTTAATGGCTCTGGTTTTAAGCCCTATGGTGTTCTTCCTTCGTTGCCTATCACTTTATAAGGTAAGATGGTCCAAGTCAAAGTGGAAGTCTTTGACGCTCCCCTTGATTATAATCTTCTGCTTGGCCGTAGCTGGATCGATTCCATGCGCACTGTTGTGTCGACACTTTTCCATGTAGTACGTTTCCCTCATCAAGGAAAGGTTGCTACCGTCGACCAACTTGAGTTCTTCAATTCTGATACCCGTACTGGAAACGTACCATTTATTGCTAAAACCCCACTGGGTTATGAGAACGTCGGTGTAGGCCTTTTAAAAGACTCCTTGTTAATGGGTACTTTCCCCATTCCACCACCCGATGTTCCACACCCGTCTATTGCTTCTATCAATATGATATCCACCTTGCCTCACGAACTTCCTACGTCTCACGTCCCTTGGATAGTCCTTGACCCCGGAGATCATCTTTGTTACGATGACGAAATGTCGTTAAGTCCGGTTGAGTCCGCCTATCAGGCCATTCAATCGGCAACAATTTCTACCCCTTCTCTTGATGAGTTGTCTCCCGATCCTTTTCATGTTCTTTTTCTGACTGATGAGATGATCATGTCCGTCATGGAGGAAACCCCTTGGGATGATGGGCATCATCGTTCCATCCTCTTTCTGGAGCAACACACTCTTGAGAACTACCAATAGATTTCGACTGGGTCAACCGTTGTCGTCATATCGACCGTTCCCGAGTCTGCACATGATGTGTTTTTCGAAGGGAACTTAAGTAATATCTCTCCCACGATTCCCATTGACATCTCTATCAAACCTGGAATCGTCGAAAATGTCCATATTGGAGCTTCATGTTCCCTGGACGAAATAGTCACCTATACGTACCTGTTCAAAGAGTTTCGTGACATATTTTCCTAGAGCTACGAAGAAATGCCAGGTATCGACCCTGAGATTGTAATTCATGAGATAAATACATATCCTGATTCTAAACCCGTCCGACAACGCCTTCGTCCAATTCACCCACGTAAATCAGCTGTTATAAAGCTCGAAGTCGCAAAACTTCTAAAAGCCGGCTTTATTTATCTGATGGCTCTCACAGAATGGGTTTCCAATCTTGTCCCGATTGACAAGAAATAAGGTACGATTCCTGTGTGTGTTGATTATAGGGATATTAATAAAGCTTGTCCAAAGGACAACTTTCCTACCCCTTTCGTCGATCAGATTGTCGATGACTGCACTGGAAGTGAAATCTTCTCTCTCATGGATGGTTTCTCCGGCTATAATCAAATTAACATTGTTCCCGAGGATCAACATAAGACTTCTTTTATTTGTCCTTGGGGTACTTTTGCTTACCGGAAACTTCCTTTCGATCTTAAGAACGCCGACGCAACTTTTCAACGCGCTATGTCTTATGCTTTTCATGATATCAAACACATCATTCAACCATATTTGGATGATTTACCCGCTCATTGTATGCACAGAGTCGATCACCCAACCCACCTCCAGGCCATTTTCGTTCGCTATCGGTTCTACCGTATACGTTTAAATCCTCATAAGTGCGTTTTCTGTGTAGAATCCGGCCATCTTCTAGGTTTTATTGTTTTGCATCATGGGATCCAGGTGGATCCTTTGAAGTTTGAGGCGATCCTTAATCTCCCTCCTCCTTCTACACTTCTCCAGTTGCAAAGTTTGCAGGGGAAAGAAAACTTTCTTCGTTGTTTTATCCCTAATTACGCCGAGATAAGTCATGGATTTACTCGGCTATTAAAGAAAGATTCAGAGTTCATCTGGGACACCATTGCCAACAATGATTTTGAAGCTTTGAATTTGTCCCTAACACGAGCTCCGCTTCTCTTCGCCCCTGATTACAGTCACGATTATTTCCTTTACCTTGCTGCTTCAGATTACACCATTGGCATGGTTCTCGTCCAAGAGGATGATGCTCACGACGAACATGTTATTTATTACTTGATTCGAAGTTTCACACCGACTGAAATCAAGTATCAATATGTCGAAAAAATGGCCTTGGCTGTCGTTCAAGCCGTCCAACACTTCCGGCATTATATCCTCTCCCGCAAGACTACAGTGATTTCTCATTGCAACCCTATGCAACACATTTTGACCCGTCAATTTCTAGGGGGAAAATACTCCAAATGGATTGTGATACTCCAGAAGTTTGACACTGAATTCAATTGCGCCAAGTCTAAGAAGTCTTTAGTTTTTGCTGAGTTGATATGTGATTTTCCTCATTCTGCAATGGAAAATGTAACAGTTGATTCATTACACGATGAATCTCTTTTCCTTATTAGCACCGATGATCTTTTTTATGGGGATATCATTATCTACCTCCAAACCCAGACTTTTCGGCCTACTTTTTCTAGTACTGAACGACGTCGCATACGATATCAAGCTCGTCAATACATTATCCTCGGGGATACTCTTTATCATCGGGGGATTGACTCTATTTTTCGACGTTGTCTAACATTTGACAAAGCTGAGAAGGCTCTGAGTGACTACCATTCCAGAGCATGTGGTGGTCATATGTTTGGGTATGCTACTGCCCAGAAGATCTTACGCGCAGGGTATTTTTGGCCTTCTTTGTTTAATGACTGCATTACTGTCGTTAAAAATGCCATGCTTTCCAGATATACAATCAGAAGATTCGGTCACATCCTGCTCCTCTTCACCTTGTGGTCTCAGTTGGTCCCTTTGCGAAATGGGGCATCGATTTCATGACATGTCACCCCCACTCGGCCGGGGGGCATGGTTACATCATTGTAGCCATTGATTACTTTACGAAATGGGTCGAGGCGATGCCGAAATTTGACAACACTGGAAAGACCGTAGCATTGTTTCTTTTTAATCACGTCATAGCTCGTTTTGGTGTTCCCCAAGCTATTGTCACTGATTACGGTAGCCACTTTAGGAATTTTATGATGTCTGAACTTACTGAAAAGTTGGGTCTTCGCCATGATAACTCAATGCCCTATTATCCACAAGCTAACAGACAAGTCGAAGCAATTAACAAATTTCTCATAACTATGCTTCGACGTATGATAGGGATTCATAAAACAAGTTGGCACACAATGTTGTTTTTAGCATTGTGGGCGTACCGAACATCTGTCAAGTCCGCTACCGGGTTTACACCTTTTCAGTTAGTCTATGGTGTGGAAGCCATTCTCCCTATCGAATGCGAGATACCCTTGTTAAAACTAGTTGTTGACCTCCTACCCAACACTTCCGCTGAGGAAGAACGTCTTTTGTATCTTATGCGACTAGAAAAAACTAGACGTGACACCACCCTAGTCATAGAAGCTCAGAAGAAGCATGTCAAGGCCCAATATAACAAGCATGTCAAGCCTCGTGTTTTTTTCGAAGGTGATCTTGTTCTTCTATATGAAGAAGATCGAGATATGTTAGGAGCTGGGAAATTTGAACCCATGTGGCGAGGTCCTTATATCTTTTGACGAGTTTTGGAAAAAGGAGCTTATGAGTTGGTAGATTACGATGGTATCCCTTTGAGTGAACCCAGGAATGAGTTGTACTTGAAGAAGTACTATGCATAAAATCATCTGTGCACAAGTACTTGTATTTTTAATGTATCATACTTTTTGTGTGTTACTATAGTTTTCTTTTGTCGTTATTTGGTCTCTACCCTTAGGTGACATTGTGTTTGATTTCCAGATGTCAGAGTCTTCGCTACCCTATATTGGCTTCGCTGATGGCGCTAGCCGTAGTACTCAGAACCTTGCTTCTGCTGCGTGGGCAATTTACGTCCCTACAAACGAACTTGTCTCCTTACGAGGTGTGTTCCTCACCCGTGCGACCAACAACATTGCAGAGTATAGTGCCGTCATTGAATTATTGGTTGATGTTATCTCGCTCGGAATTCGTCATTTGGTTGTGCGATTCGATTCGCAACTTGTAGTACTACAGTTAAGTAATGTCTACTCTATTCAAAGTCCTACTTTGTCACGGGTGTATTTGTGAATTCGCCTCTTGGAACATTATTTTGATCACATTGAATATCAACATATTCCTAGATGTCTAAATACATTAACATATGCATTGGCTAATTATGTATTGGACAAACATTTGAATCATTTATAAATCAATCACATCAATATTCACACAATATAAGGTAAACCGGTAGAAGCCATCTGTATATATAACGATCAAAAGAGTTTTTTACAAAAAGTTTGTCCGAAGACCAAAATGTCAAAATCTGAAGCTTATAGCTTCTACAAAGTGACGTCATGGATGATGTTCACGGTAACACACGACTGCCCTAGCAACCCTACGGAGAAGTCAACCTATAGATGCTGATACTCCTATAGTATGATGTTGGTCACGTCGTGGAACCTCTTCCAGAGGCATGTCTGGAATGTCTGCGGTCAGGCCCTCTAGATTTTTTTCCACCACTTGATAATCCTTGGCATATTGTGGTGGTGTTGCTACCTCTCCTCATCGCTGGATGGGAGAATTTCCAGGAGGTCTGTAAGGTCCAACATCTGTGTTATCAATAAACGATTTTGTATTAGTCTTCGGATAAACGTATAAAACAAAAACATTTGAATATGATAAAAATTCACAAAACATTTGAAAAACAAAAAATGTGTGTACTTCTTACCAAGGTCCCCCCACTGAGCATCCTCAGGCAGTACTAAGTCTATATCTCCTCGGAAATCAAACCCGGCATAAGCATAGTCGTCAACCATCAACATCTGTGGTTGAAGCCAGTCAAAGAAAGTATTATCATATTTGATTATTGGTCCTGCGACATGCCAGGCCATGAGACGACACCATCTCAACATCCTTGGATCCCTAGGACTCGGTATATTCCACTCAACCTGCAGTCTCAGTGAGGGAACCATCTCAACGAAGAAGGACACCAACAAAGATTCGTACCCGAATTTCTTCAGGTCACCTCATCTACACTTGGTTAACTGCTTTTTTATACTGTGAAGCACAACATCTGCCCAGTTGAACACTCGAGGCTCAGTACACTCAATAATGTACTGGAAGCAACTCTGTAACATCATGTGGGGAGCAAAACTCCCAGCCATCTGAGCTATGGTGAATAGGATAGTATAGAGGGTCAAATCTCGTACCCCCCAAATTGCTACTTTTCCTTTCTTTCTCTCAGCCTCAGGAATGCAGTGTAAACGACAATACTCACTCATCTGTAGCCCACCACGTCTACTACTAGTTAGGCTCACATAGTACCCCCACCATTAAAATCCAGTCAAAAAGTAAATGTCCTCAATGTCTAAGGATAGTGTGTGGACCCCCACATGAAATGCCTGCTGATCAGGGTCCCACATACGTACCAGGTACTCTAATAGTCTGACTTGGGCCCTCATGCCCGGGATGCGAAAGTACTTCAGGAGTCTACAATCTCTCAATGCATCTATAGTAGGTGGATGATTTTTGGCCATTGCATTGTCTTTTTCATGTTCCCTTTCACGCCATTGAAGCACCATTTTGATGGCCAATTATCTACATAAGGAACACAACAAGAAGATTAGTTACTCTTTTCATGATTTGGTTCTTGTTCATTGGGTAAATTCTTTAAAATTTTTTGATCTTTGTGGTTCTCGCAGGTGCCCTGTGTGCACAGTGCGAGAGCCTCGCAGGCTGTCTTAGGGTCACCTATGAGAATGCCTCATTCTCATAGGTCCCGTATGGCTTGCCTGCAAGAATGGAAACGTGCAAGTAGGGCTTGGAAAATCAAATGAAAAATGACATTTTAACCAATGAAATTACAAAATTAAACCATGAAAGTGTTAAGGATGAAGAGCCTACCTCACTATCACAGACGACTCGCTGAATGGTCTCTCGTAGCTCCCACAATCTAACACCGAACTTTGAGGGTAAAAGAGGGGTTTTTGAGCTCAAATAGTGGAAAGGTAAAAATGATGTGGTAAAAAGAGTATTTACTCCTTTTTATTTACTTTTACTATGTCATTTGATTTTTTATAATTATTTATCTATGAAACCCTAATCCCTAATGTCATTTTGAGTGAACCTTTTGCAGGCATAACAACTTTGATGATCAAATATAGGGATACAAACATGATTTTCTTTGTCATCGCGTGTTTTTGATTGTTTTTTATGGTTTTTATATAAAAACCTCGAGCATGGTCTTTGTCTGTTCTTGCGCTCGTAAATACATGAGAACATGATTGAACATACTTTTATCACTTTTTCGGGCTCAACAAGGTTATACGAAAAAGGAATCCCCTGGAGTTCCCTTTAAGCTCTTTTCAGACTCTCTAAACATGAAAAGATCACCGAGCGACCTTGCTATTTTCACGCTCGATAAAATATTTGAAGTAAGCGTCTGGTGAGCGATAATTTATCTCTTTTTCAGTCTCATCCAGACTATTTTACAAAAAAGGAACTGAGAGAGTTCTCTTTTAAGTGTTTTTCCAAACTCTATAATCTTGAAAAACCTTCGAGTTTCTATCTTTGGATTCGTTAAACAAACATTGACAGACCCGTAATGGGATCGAACCACTCCTTCTTAGGGTTAGTTAAACATACTCTGAGGGACTCGTTTGAAGGATGAGCTTACATCAATAAGCATATGTTATCCTCCTCAAGCTTGCATAAAAATAAAGAGGTATTCGCCAGAAATGGTGGGGAAAAATTTGGGAAAGGGATATGTTTTCATCTTCATATTAATTGGCAGTAAGTGTCGCTCTTGAACATGACACCCCCTATTCATCATTTGAAGCCGGTTTGGGAAATCCATT
>JZKD02S2011033.1:285008-313333 GCA_000966675.3 Picea glauca
TGTGTCGTCTTTGAGTCAATGCTGCCAAATCATTGGTCGTGTCATTCATATGTTCAAGAGAAGTCCATCTGAAACCTATATTGAGTCGTCCATCTGCAGTTATCCATTCTCTCCACGTAGACCTTCCCTATGTCCAGTTCAATTTACATCATACTCTGTTTCACCCTCAAAATATGTTACTCATTTTGTGTCATTGATGGGGGATACATCAAGGCTCTCCTGTGACGAGTTTTGTTCCATCGACTTCAACTCATTATCTGGAATCAAGACTTAGAAATTATTTGGTACCTTGGAGCTTGCATGCCTCAATGGCATGTTTCCTCACTTTCGATAGTGGGTTCACATCATTGACCCCTAATCGAGAGATTCCATCAGATGTTCGAATTCAACTTATTTATTCACACTTGATGGATTGTACTAGGGTAACTTGGGAGTCATTGACATCAATGGTGATTTCCCTCGCACTTGTTAACGGTTTCATCAATGATCGATAATCAAGTGGTTTCTGCCATGTTCAACTTCAACACATGTAATCACATGGTTAGATTCGTACTTTGGGCGATGAGATTAAAGACCCTGGATATCATCTCTTTTGTCCAAGTTGCGATGGAGTATGTATAATTTGCGACACATAGATCCACTGTGTATGTTTCGTGGCTATTTCATCTTAATTTGAAATTTCTCGCATAGATCCATAGTGTATTCCTGGTGGCTATGCTCTATTTTGATGACGTGGATCCACAGTGTATGATTGGTGGCCATGACCTATGTCTATAATGTCATCAGTCTATGATCTGAGTATGAGAATGCCTACCTCAAAATTGGTATATATGATATTCTACAGATGCTTGGTTGTTCGCAGGTTTCTGATTAGATGTGCTCCTGGTTTCTGACACACACATGAAGCTTACAAAGTCTTTCGGCTATCACTAGTTCCAACCTCATACTTTGGGGGGCATTCTGTTACCCATGATTTTGGTCATCATGATGATGTATTGATGATGCTGTACTCAGGCTCTTCATAAGAACTTTCTCCTGAGAAAAGTTACTTTCATCTCTTCCCAAAAAACTCATTTTTGAAGACTCTTCGCAGGCTGCTAGTACATTTGGCTGCGAGAATGACCCATTCTCGCAGGCTTCTTTAATCCAGGGTGTGAACTTCTCGCACTATGTTGAACTACTAGGGTGCGAACTCTTCCTAAAGCAAGGAAACAAATGAATTCTCGATGCTTCTAGAAGGGAATCTTCTAGAAGGATGGGTTGGCATTCGAATGGTTATCCTAGTACTGGATTCCCTGATATTTTGGGATCATTCTTATCCAAGTAACTAATTCATTCTCTCCTATATATTGAGGTAATTCTCATGGAAAAGGTTAAGCAAGATTCATTGGAGAATTGGTGAAATAATTGTGTGAAGGACTCATCATTGAACAACAACTTGGAGACTCTAGAAAGTCTATCAAGAGGATTTGATCTTCTTCATGCAAGGATTAAGCAAGTGTGTGTGTCGGAGCCAAGAGCCATCGAAAGGAAGTTTGCGACATCAAGTCTCAGGTTGTAATATTTACTTTCCATTAATATGATATAGTGGCATGTCTCTTTCCCATAAATCTATTTTCACTTTATTGTGTAATTCCTTGATCATACACATAGGTTAACTATTGAATATATTGTGCTATCTTCACTTTGGTTGGTTTGTGTTGTCTTGGCCTGGACTTCACGAGAGAACTGGAGTGAAGAAGGAGCGACAAAGACCCTAGGAAGTGATAATAAGGTATGTTACTTGTTTCTTCCTCCTAGTTAATTCAATGGTAAAAAATTAGGGAAAGAGTATTGTCCTGTCCTGTTTTGTTCTAGATCCAGGTGGATCTAGGGAGATCAGTTAGTGTCCACACCTATCGATTAGTCCGATAAAAACTGTTACAAAACACTAACCCCATCTATTATGCTGTATAATTTCCCACTCTCAGTTGTTCTACTCTTTTATAGAACAAAATACAATAACATAGAATGGTATGGTATCTAGAAGCAATGGTATTTATGGTATTTAACATAGATCAATGGCCATCTAGAAGCAGGTTTTTGACTTCCTTAACCCTCAATTGTAGTAGGGTTTTGAAACTTCTAGAATATTATTTAAATTCCTCACATGGCTAGCCCCATATGCATGAGTAATGGGGGATGACATGGCATTCTCGCATACCATGGTGGTCAACATGATAGGTCAACTTGCGAGAAGAGTAAATTTTTCACACTAACTCTAATTGACGTATGGTATGCACCTTTGGAAAGGTACCAGAGTGTAGAACAATTTCAAGAGTGTGTGCACAAGTTCCAAACACAAGAAAACCCAAAAAACCTCATTTAATACCTTAAAATGGATCTAGAAAGTTCTGGACCCCAATTTTCCAAACTGGGACCTGCCACTAAAATGACCCTGCAAGATGATTCCTCAAATTTTTTCCACTTTGAAAGCATCAAAATAGATGAAAAATAATATAATGATCTAATCTAGATCAACTATAGAGATATTCATAGCTATATAGATCCAAATCTATTTGAAATAATTAATTTGTAGAAGTGTAAGAATGAAAAGTCTTGGATAGTTCAACTGGCTACTGGAACCAAGAGAAGAATGAATGATCTTGTTAAAATTGCCTAGTAAACATGAATGGAGTCAACACTAAGGAATATTTGAACATCATACCACTTGGGTCCTATGAATTCTTGATTGGTATGGATTGGCTAGACAAGAATCATGTTGTCTTAGATTGTTACAACAAGGCTTTCATATGTCTAGATGAGGAAGTAAATTCAAGGGAAGTTCAAGGTATTCTGAGGCCTATATTTTTCAAAGAGATTTCAACAATGTAGATGAAAACAAGTTTTAGAAAAGGGTTCCAAATATATGTAGCCCATATGGAAGATCCAACCAAGGATAAAGTTCCAAATTTTGAAGACTACCCAGTCTTGAAGGAATATGAAGATGTATTTGGGTAATTGTCGAGATTTCCACCAAAGAGAGACATTGATTTCTCTATTGTTTCCATTCATGGAGCTTCCCCAATGTCCAAGATTCCTTGCAGAATGAGAACACCAAAATTGAAAGAATTGCATATTTAGCTAGAAAAGTTGTTTAAGAAGGGGTACATACCCCCAAGTGTTTCACCTTGGGGTGCCCCAGTGCGTTTTGTGAAGAAAAATGATGGAACTTTGAGTTTATGTATTGAATTCATAAAATTGAATAAGGTTATGGTGAAGATCAAGTAGCCTTTTCCAAGGATTGGTGATCTTTTTTATTAGTTCAAGGGAGAAAATATATGTTCCAAGGTTGACTTGAGATCAATATATCATCAAGTGATGATCAGAGAAGAATATACTAGTAAGAAAAACTTTTGGACAAGGTATGGTCATTACGATTTCGTGGCGGTGTCATTTGGGTTGACAAATGCACTATCTACATTTACATGTTTAATGAATGGAGTGTTTTTATATTACCTAGTTTTATAACATATTTTTCCACCTCACAACATGGATGCACTTGTTGGACTGACATCTATGTCCCTTTCCTACTTGCAGACAAAAATCCCCTTCAATTCCTCCTTAAAATATAAAAAAAAAAAAACATTTTTTCTAGTCAAATTCTCCCTATACTATGATAGAGTGCATATGCAACTTTTAATATTCCTTTTTCTCTTCAAGAGATAGCGTGTCCATTTATTTGGCACAAAAAATAAAAAAATTGTGAATTTTTGGGTCGATTTCATGGGTTTCTTCGGTTCATGAACTTCTATAGTCTATGTATAACTACTCTAACTGACTTATTGGAGTATAAATTCATGCCATGGGGTAGAGGAGAGGAAGGAATCCTAGAATCATCATTATGCTAAAAACAATTGTTGAGTCTGCAAGCCCCTTCCCAAATTTTTAAGACTTCTCCCTTTATTTTTGGAAATCCGTGTTTCCATGATTCTTACTCACTTATCTCATTTAAGAAAATACTCCTTAGGTTTCCTTGACTTCTTCAGAGAAAGGGTCCAGGAGGCACACATATTCTTTAGTGACTCGGGCAAAGGAATCTGAACATCAATTCCTAGGCAGTGCCACAATGGTATCATGTGATATCTGTGCATGTCATTTTTTGTTCATTTTTAATGAGAAATATTTTTCTTATCCCAATCTTATGTCATTGATTTACTGTTGTAATCTTTGTATGCATTTGATTATATTGAAACTAACATCTTGATCATAGGTACTAAAAGTAGTTAAGAATTAGTTATTGTAACTTTCTCTATCGCAACATTGTCTCTTTGCGTGTAGATTGACAAGGACAACACTAGAGTGAAGGAATTGAGCAAGGATTCATGAAATAAGCCTTCTTCTAACGTTGGAATCCAAGCAGGTGTTCTTTTTGCACTTTGGTAGTTAGTTATTTATCTGTTTGTAACTAATTTTGTCAGTTAGAGATTGTTCTTGTGGGGCATCCACTTTGTGTGATATTATAGACCAAATCATAGGGGATTTATCCCTGTAACACAGTTAGCAACTCCACTGGGGATATTTTCCTTTGGGTTAGAATTAGGTGATTTCTTGTTTTTTTTCTTTTGATTCTTTACTTTCTTTATGTTTCTACTTCTATAACTTTTGTTTCATACCCTAAACCTTCATTTTCAATATTTTGATCTAGATCTTTCCAACTTTTTCTTGGGGTTCTAGTTGACATATGCACCTTTTTACATGAACATATGAATACATGCACTCTCTACTAAATATAAAAGATAATATGTATGTTCCCTATAGTGGGAACAAGAAATATGATTTTTGGGAAGGGATCTTTCTATGTTTTCCCAATCTTTTTAATCCCTAAATTTTCTTGTGGGGGGTCTCTTGGACTCTCCGGGGTTCTATGAACATCTTGTTGTCCTTAGAAAGTAGGTGAAGTATTGAAATCAAATAAAACAAATCTTTTGGCTCTTTTTTAGGTTTCTTGGATTGCATAACTATAAGGCAAGACTTGTTCTTATGGTCTTGGTTTCTTGATTGTTGTTGTGGTCATAACTGAAACTCGAGTTCATATATGAGTTCAATACTTTTCTTTCATGAATTTGTTTTTTTATTCTAACAAAAAAAGAAAAAATTGTCTCAATTAACATCTTCTGTTAGTTTTTTATTTAGTAGAAAGAAAAGGAAAAACCTAGTTTGATGTTAGATAGGTCTCTTTCTTTCTGTTATACTATTTTCCATTCATATTTGAGAAAAGAAAAGATCTTAGTATATACATTTGTTTTTTATTCTCATCTTGAAAATAATTTAAAAGGAAAAGGAACAAATAACAGTATATTGGTTTCTTCTTTTGCTTTTCTCGCAATTTAGGAAAAAGTTGCATTTGTGTATTTAGCATTTTAAAGCGAAAATATTATATTTCAAGGTTTCAAAGGTAGTTCATGCATTATGCTTGCTTGAAACTCTTTTCATTGTAGAATTAGTGTGAATTTTCCTTTTTTTCTATTCTTATAAGTTTCTTTTTTCAAGAGTATCTGACACATCATCAGTTGCACTACCATACCTTGAGTAAATAACAACCACTAAAATAAACTCTTAACTAAAATTTACTAGAATTTTCATTTCTAGAACAAAAATTATTCTAGGATGTAGGGCCTTGGAACGGGATTGGAGATTTAACTGTTCACGACCACTCAAAACTTAAACATAGATTGTTGTTTAGTGAGCGCTCAAAATCCAATCTTGCATAGGCTATTCACGGAAGCTCCTTTAACACAAGAGTCAAGCACTAGGTCACATAAGGGTAAGTGAAGGAGATATCCACTTTTCCACTTATCCAAACGTTTGTGGACTACTACGTATTTGGGGGTTTTCTGAGTACCACTTTGACCTCTGAGGTGTCAATGTTTTTGGGAGTTTTGGGCTTGTTACCCTGCCCATACATGTGGTTTCAACTGATGATGGTTTCCATCAAGATTTGATTGTGAGATTGGTTCCATGGTATCCTTTCCTAGGTTCCACACATGTGACTTTGAGGGGAAATATCATGGTACCTGGGACACACGATAGATCATGTCCTCGACTCCTTTGGAGGGTATTATTCTTCACGAGAACACTTGCACCACTGTTGAACATTGTGAAAAGATTATCATAACTATTTGTCACTCCTTCATCAATCAGTCTCAGAACTTAATCAACTTGTATCGGCCCTAGATGTTGCCTTTCCAAAATTTTCACTACTTTGGACTTAGGACCTAATCCACCTGGGCTAAAGTATTGGAGAAGTGGTTTGTTTGTATTGTTTCCTCAAGAAGTTTTAGTGGATCTTTGTTTTATGTAGTTGGCCTAGGTTGTGTCTCTACCCTTTCTTTTCAATCATTGATTCAAGGTGGCTAACTAATCCCTGGAGTAGTCAGGAAGGACACTTGGTATTTCACTTGAAAGAATGGAGCCACCTCCTAGAAGGCATGTGATTTATGTCATTGGTTTGTTAGAGATAGTGTGTGAGACTCTTTCATATGTGAACAATCTTGTATGGTATGAAACTATGCATAAGAATGTCATGGCTTAATTTCTTGAGGATACCAACCAATGGACCCCTTCCTAATGGGATTCTTGTGCTTTTCCTTTATTTGGCAATGTTGGTGGCCCCTTGATAGCCACTTTGAACATTCATGGGTTGAATGTAGGACTATTGTTTTAGTTGTGGACCAATTTTATTGTCTCGAATGGTCCTGATGCTTATCATATAAGAAACTTATGTCATGGACATCAAATTGATGTTGATCCTTCACCTTCTTCTTCAGAGAAGTCTACTCCTCCTCCTTCTACCTCATATGGTAAAAATATAGCGAATACTAACCAGAAGTGTAAAAGGAATAATAAGAGGAAGAAGTATCCAACTTCTGCAAGTCATGTTGGAGACAAGTCACCAACCCCTGCTAGTCATGTTGGAGACATGCAACTAGTTGTTGCAAGACATGCTGGGGGCATGCAACCAACCTCTGTAATTCATGTTGGGGGAATGATTCCAATAACTTCCAATCATACTGGAGATAGGTCACCAACCACTGCAAGCCATGTTGGATACATGAAATCAACCGCTGCAAGAAATGTTGGGGGCATGAAACTAGCCTCTGCAAGTCATGTTGGGGCCATGAGTTCGGTCATTGTTGTTATAAAAACATGATCACAAAGAAATAAAATAAAACAAATGTGGAAATAAAACACAAAATATACACAATACAATAGAGACACAGTTATACGTGGTTCACCCAATGTGGGATACGTCCACCAAAAACATTTCCAGGTCCTTCCTTTTTATTATATAGCAAAATGAAAGGATACAACCTACAACACACCTATTGTAACTTCCTCTTATTTGTCTCACATTCCCCTTTGTCAGAACACACTATTCACAATGATACAAAGCCACAATACAAATCCCTCATAAAAGAGGGTTTCCTTCTATGGAAAAAAACCCTATCATAAACTTCTACCATAAGATATGTGACATTATAAACAACCCAGATTTACTATGAAATTACAATATACATTTACAAGGAAATGTTTCCTTCAGGGGCCCATTGGCCCCTGGACCCTACAGGGGGGGAAAGCCCCTCTGCACCGCCCACATGGAGGGGTGTACAATATTCCTTGGTGTACAGTCTTCATTTGGTCTAAACACAGCTAAAAACAAAGAACTCTGAATCAAGAAGATAATCAGACTCCACAACCAACAATCTCCCAGTTGGAGACTGCTCACAACAATTCCACTATTGTTGTACCTGTGGGACTATGATCCACCTTGGACTTGGAAAATTTTCTCATCTTCACCTTCATGCTTGAAGACAAATTGAAAATGAACAAAAACTCAATTTCTCCCTGGTTACTCCCTTTGTTAACATGTTTGCAGGATTCTGGCTAGTATGTATCTTTTCCAACTTCAAATGTCCATCTTCCAAGACAAATCGTATGAAGTGGTGCTTAATTTTTATATGCTTAGTCTTCGAATGGAAGGATGATTTATTTGCAATATGAATGGCACTATCGATGTCACAATATAACCTTCTATTCTCCTACTTCTTTCCCAATTCTTCCATAAACCTCTTTAACCAAATCATTCCTTTACTAGACTCTGTAGTAGCAACATACTCTGTTTTTGTTGTTGAAAGTGTAACAACCTTTTGTATTTTTTAAATACAACTTACTATTGTACCACCTACAATAAAAGCATACCATGTGAAACTCCTCCTGTTATCTTTATCACTTGCCATATCTGAATTAACATATCCCTATAGAAAAATGTTTGAACCTCCTAAACATAATTCATGAGTAGAAGTACCTCTCAAATACCTGAGAATGCACTTTACTTCCTCTTAATTTTATTTACCTAGATTGTTCATATACCTTCTCACAACTCCCATTGCATGTGCAATATCTGGTCTTGTACAAACCATCACATACATCAAGCCACCAACTGTTGATGAATAAGGGACCTTGGACATGTATTATATCTCCTCCTGTGTCTTGGGACACATTTCTTTGGTTAATTCGAAATGGATAGCCAAAGTTGTACTAAATGGTTTTGCATTCTGCATTCTAAACCTCTCCAACACCTTCTCTATGTACTCACCCGAGACAATGTCAATTTGCGATTGTTCCTGTCTCTTATTATTCTTATACCAATGATTTTCTTTGCAACACCCAAATCCTTCATAAAAAATGAATTATATAATTTTTTCTTGAGCACATTTATATCTTGCATATTAGACCCTACAACAAACATGTCATCTACATACAATACAAATATAATATATCTTTCATTTTCTATCCTTTTAAAATAAAGGCAGTGATCAGAATGACATATACTATAACCTTGTTCTGTCATAAACCTGTCAAACTTCAAATAACACTGCCTTGGATCTTGTTTTAGGGTATACAAGCTCTTCTTCAACATGCATACCAAATTTTTCTTTCCTTTGACCTCATACCCCCATGGTTGTTTCATATAAATCTCTTCCTCCAAATCCCCATGGAGAAAATTTGTTTTTACATCTAACTATTCAATATGAAAATATTCTATTTCCACAAGACTTAAAATAGTCCTAATTGAAGTCATTTTAACAACAGGAGAAAATATTTCATCAAAATATATACCTTTCTTTTATGCAAACCCCTTTACAAAAGGTCTAGCCTTGTACCATTTTTTCCCTCCATCTTCTTCCTTCAACCTATAAACCCATTTATTTGCAATACTCTTTTTCCCACGGGAAAATGAACCAAGTCCCAAGTCTGGTTATTTACTAAGGAATCCATTTCCTCTTTCATTCCTTTCTCCCACTTCCTTTTAGTGTCTACCTGCATTGCCTCTTTATAAATTTCCGGTTCACTAGAATCAGTCAACAATAAATAATACAATGACGGAGATAATCGTTCAAGGGGTCTACTTAACCTGGTAGATCTTCTAACAACACTTGAAAGAGTTTGAGGTAATTGTTGCTCCTGTTGTTATACATTTTGATTTTATGGTACCATTGGAATTTATTTTTAGGTGATCTCATCAAGCATTGTGTATTCTAGTTTTTCTTTTTCCTCTTTCTTTCCCTGCAACTGATATTTGTACATGACCTTCTCATTGAATATGAAATATCTAATCCTAATGATTTTGTGATTTTCATAATCCCATAAGATATAACCAAAATCATTAACACTGTATCCAATAAAGGAACACTTCTTGGATTTTTCCTCAAGCTTTGTTCTATTTTCTTTATCAATATGGACAAAGGCTTCACAACCGAAAGTCTTCAAAAAATAATAGTTTACCTTTTTACTTGTCCACGCCTCCTCTAGAATACCACCATACAAATATCTTGAAGGTCCTTTGTTTATTAAGTAAACAACAATATCTACAACATCTTCCCAAAAATGTAAGGGAAACCCATCATGCAATCACATACTCCTTGCACACTCCATCTTTTTCCTGTTCATCCTTTCTGACACACCATTTTCTTGTGGTGTTCCTATAACTGTTTTCTCTCTATGAATCCCATGGTATGAAAAATAATCATGAAAATACTTGCTGCAATATTCACCTTGTAATATCCCAAGTATGAGCCCCAGTTGTATTTATGAACTGTAACATGTCTTGTAGGCTGGTGAGCCAAGCAATTATAAGCTTATAGGATTATTTGTTTATTAGTCCGGAGAGCCTAGGTGTTAAATGTTGGGAGCCTATTTTGTACATGTAAATATTCGTATTATTAATATAAAAACATCGTTGTGTGTAGAACGAACACGAAGAAAGAGTATGGGGGACTAAGCTCCACTAGGATGGGTAAGGGAGAGGGGGATGAGAGGTTGGAAATAGGGACTAAGCTTAAGAGCTTAAGTCCAATAATAATTTATTATTATTCTAAATGTTGATAGAAGAATATGATTATATTCTAAGTTCCTATGGGAAGAGGGAATGACTTCCAAATGGAAAGGAACGTGCTTCATGAGCAACATGTGTCAGCTCAGGCACATGAAATTTTAAGTGGGAATTCTTGATGTTTGGGGGGGAGTCTCACGGAGGTTTAGGGACACACAGTTGGCTCTCACTCTCTCACCATTCTTGTCATTCTATGACCATTCATCCACCTTTATCCTGACAAGTTCACTCACGCACTGAGCAAGCACACAACCAACCATTTCTGCCATTGTTGAACCTGTGGTGATCGTGAACCTATGTAACTTTTGAGAACTGGTATTTTGCTGAGCCATACACTACCTTAATTCAGTTTTGTTGTTTCCTTCACCCTACCCATTTGTCTTATGAAATGGATAAAAGAAAGAGGTTGTGAAGCCTGTGGTTTGCAAAGGCACGTTGTCAGGACCGTAGATTGAAGAGGTGGGTTGTTAGGCCTGTGAGAAACTCTCTCCATATGAGAGAGTGTGCTGAGGAAGTGAATTCTCCTAGAGGGAGTCGAGTAACAACTACAGAGCTCTGAGAGTTCCTGTCTGGCATGTTGTTGAAGCCCCAGAAGGGAGGTGGAGCAGCTGATGAACTGTGTGACAGTGAAGGTGTATACTCCTGGGGTGGGACAAGCATGTGGGGAATGAGAGTCTATGAGCAATGGGTGTAAGTAGATCCTGAGAGAATCCTTCATGTTGAACTGTGTGACATTCCTATTAGCCTTTCCAAGCCTAGGAATCCATTTCCTGATGGAGTTTAGTCCCAGCTTGAGGGTGACCCACTGCTGAGAGTGATGAGCAGTGTGCACTAAGGCTGGGAGGTTCATGGAAGGTTTGCACGCAGTCAGTGGTCTTCACAATCCAAATATAAGTATCAATTATGTGTTTAATGATGTTTGTTGTCCATGTCTCTGATTCTTACAATATTATCATGTGTTTTCGTTGCATGTATGATTTATGGTCAATTTCGCATGAGTTAGTATAGTAGTAGTGTATTTTATTTCCTTCTATTTCATTAGAAATGCATGTAATATATATGTACTTTGGGATGAAAAATTAACCTGCTATAAGAGCTCAGTAGTCTGTTGGTGATGTTACATGGCCCTGCTTGGGTGGTCGGGGCTACCAAAAAATGGTATTATAGTGAAATTCCACAGTGACGTTGCCCGACCTGTTGGTGACTAGGGACGTTATGAATTGGTATGAGAGCTAAGAGAGACATTTTGAGGAGTGACATTGCCCAGCCTGTTGGTGGCTGGGGACATTACAAATTGGTATCATATCTAAGATAGACATTTTGAGGAGTGACGTTGTCTGACCTGTTGGTGGTTGGGGACGTTACAAATTGGTATCAGATCCATGGTTTCAACACTAAGCCTGGATGGGCCATGTTAGTGGAAGCTGAAGAAAAAGTTTTGGAAAAGAATTGTTATCGAAATGAACAAAATTGAAGTTCAGAGCCCAGTTTTCGACACTGGGCCTGAATTAGGCTGTATAAGTGGTTATGGAATCAAAATCTCAGAGAAAATTATTGTTGAGAAGGACACAATTTAAATTTCCTAGCATTCCAGAGTGCCAAGAGATAACCTGGGCCGTGTTTGGAAGCTCAAGAGGTATAACGATTCGAGAAATATAGCAGAGAAAATAAACTACAGTAATCGAGGGGTTTGAAACCAAAATATTTTAGGTTGAGCCATCAGATCAAGCGAAGATTAAGTCAAGGCTGTTAGATCTCATTGAAGGGAGATCAACAGTGGGGATCGATTGTGGAGATCGGGAAGGAAATTAAAGCGAGATTAAGTTGAGACCCAACAATCCCTCAGGATCGTTGATCTTTCTTGATCAACAGATCAACGGTGGATATCGATCTCACTACGAATGAGCATATTTGCATTGCAGAGATTGGGAAGGAAATTAAAGTGCAAGCAATTTGAGTTCTCGCAATCACTCCTGGTCGTTGATCTTCATGGTTCATTAAAACACCACTGTCGGTCTTTCAAAGTGAGATAATCTCCCAAAGGTTAAGCTAAGATCACAACTCTTGGTCACGTGTAGAGAATACAGAGAGAACTTCGTTTATTTCGTGTTTGTCTATCCAAACAAGGAATACGTGTCGACAATTTAGCTTGTTTGGGAATACAACATTCGAGAGAAACAAGGTGTGAATGGAGCATAATCCCACGAAGCCCAAAGTCCCGAAGTGACATGGCCTACTTACGTCACTAGGGATGACGTGGACACATGGGATGTGTGCCACATGTCAGTGAGTTAAGAACCTTGGTAATATGGAAATACAATCAGGATATGACATATGTCACCCACCTGATTGGACCACGTGTTAGCTTTGTGTGTCCTACCGAGTGGCACTCTTGGTCGTGGCATAAGGTAGTTAAGCGTGACGAAGAAGCTAGTTGGATCGGGCCCACATTAACTTTGGTCATTGTATATCAATATCTAGGGCTGAGAGGCATTGCAGAGATCCAAGTTGTGCGGAAGATAATTCTACAAGGTGGTCCCGCAATCCAAACCACGGTTTCCCAGAAGGGGTACATGTTAGCGTGGGAACAATTGCGTAACGATCAACGGGTTACTCCAAAAATGTCGACCCATGTCTTTGTAATTGGAAAAGTATTAAATTTGATGTGAATTTTTGGTATCTTTTAGTACAAGCACGAAAATCATGGGCCCCAGTGGATGCGTGGTGCTAGATCATGAAGTCTGAAGACTGGACACTCCAAAAAAAAATGGCTCGTGATGGAATGGGAGGAAGAAACCCCCGAAGTTTCGTTACGCCATAGTAAATTGATGAGATGAAGTCACCGGGGTGATGTGGAAGTATGCAGAGACTCACGGTTCAGGAGTTATGGGTTGTACAAAGGCGGAATCATCCGAAGTCTTGGAGCCCCGAAGATACGAAGTTCTGGAACCCCAAAGCCTGGAGTTCCATAACGAGTATCAGTCATTGGATGCTGGGAGACATGGACTGTCGATCCACCCTACTTCATGAGTTAGCCAATCTGGCACTCCGAGATATTTTTTTTGATATGCTTTGAAATCCGTCGAACCTTGGAGCCTGAAGTTTCAGAGCTTCAGATAAGTGCCCAAATCATAAGCGTTGGGTCATAATCATGGTCACATGAAAACCAAGGGCTAAAGAAAAGGGGATAGCGCCCAAAATTTGTGGCAAAACAAAACTGGGCTTAGATATTGAAGTCGAGGGGTTCTTGACCGACCAAGACCTGCAAAAAATGGAATCTGATATTGTTTTGTTGAATCATATTGGTTTATTCTGGAAAATTATTAAAGTCTGATAGCCTGACAAAACTCAGTTGAATGCACATTTTGTAGAGTTAACGATTGTCAGAATCGAACCGAATTGCTGCATAGTGCAGAGAAATGGGGAAGGCACATGGTGCTTACAGTTCAAAAAATGAATTTAGAGGAATGGATGTCCATGTAGGAGTTGAAGGACTGAAATCCAATGGGCATGGAGAAGAGATAGATAAGGAAGGAAACATGATGAAAATCATTGAAAGGTTGCATAAATATGTCCAGACTCACCGAGTAGATAAAAAGAAACTCATGAAATCCAGGGAACAACAGGGAGAATTCAACATAAAGTTGATATAGATCCTGGAAAGAATAGAAAATAAACTATAAGGAGAGAAAAATGCTTATATCGTTAGAAAAAAGGGAAAGCCTACTTTATATAAGGCTTGGTGTTGTGAGGGAAATCTCCTTACGGACTAACAAATAGGGTTATGCTTTGCATGCAGATATGACCAAGAGAAAATCTACTTTCTACCTTCGTCCCCAGACTTAAATCGTATTTCTTTTTAGTAAAACATGGCTAGATCAACCTACCTTGCTCCAGGCATTTTATGTCGATCCCTTGTCGCACTTGATCACTTGTTCGCAGTTCTCCTTTCCAATGCTGACCTGCATACAAGACAAGCAACAACTACACATGCATCTTACCTATAAACTAATAGGTTAGAAATTCAAACATGTACTTAACAAATTATGAATAACTCATGAATTGGGATGGGAAAAGAATTTTCTTTATTACTTTGAATGAGTCAACTTACAAAAAGTCGAGACCGACCACTGCTCCGCGAACCTGATCCTATGCTCCTCTTCAACTGTCCTCCAACTTCTTTGCTTCGTATCTCTTCTGGCACAAGGATGACTAAAGGGTTGGGACAATGGGAATATGCAAATGGGCAGAGTTTCTTTGCTATATTTTTTCCTCTTCCAAATGGGACCCCTAGCCCTTCTTTTATAGGCTATAAGAAGCTAGGTATTTGGACGAACCCTCGGCCATGCATGGCCGGGAGTTTCAGTTAACTCACCCAGAGCTGTGTGTTCCATCGACAACTTTCCTTTTTTCGTGCTTTTTTCGGTCCATGCGGGCTGTTTTAGGTCAGCTAGCATGTACACACATTCAGTAATGGATTAGGGCACATGGGCCCTCATAAAAGAGGTTTTTTAAATAGTTTTTCAGTAGTTCTTTGGCAAAGAAGGGATCTGAGATGGAATGATGCCAGGTAAGCATGTATTGTGCAATTTAGGGTTATAACAGATGCCCCCTAGTGTGTGAGGTCAGAAGAGCATCTGATGGCCGAAATACATTACCAATCTTTACTGATGTGCCGAACGATTGAGCCCAAGGATCAGGAATCAGGAGGTGCCATATGAAAAATACCAAATGTCTCACCGAGGCGGGCGTACCCATTCTCGGGATAAAATAGAATCATGGATAACAATCAAATACACTATAGATCCATGTCATATAACTATATAAAGAGTAACCACAGACAATACACAGCGGAGCTACATCTCGAAATCAAAAAGATATACATATAGAGTATCCATTTTCTAGAAGCTAATACAGCCTGATGGCTGGAGACAAGGTCTTCAGAGCTCGAGCAACTACTTCAAAATCTTCAAAACTTGGGTAGGAGTGTAATATGAGTGTACTACTGCACTACCCAGAGGTCTTCGATGACTTGTCGGTCATGGACTTGATGATCAGACTGAAGGCTTCATTGATTTCGAACAAGGACTTGATTGGACATTCAGGATGGCCAGGTATGAGGGCAAGAGACAAATTGCAGAGGCGCTGACTCGGGCTTGGTGACAAAATTCCCTTGGACAATAGCACGACAAATGATGAGACTCAGGTAGCATGGCAATAATCATAAGTCTATGAATCATGAGGCAATGCAAACTCTCCATATGTTTGGAAGAATAACCAAACGGGGGAGGACACAACTCTATATAGCGAGAACAACTTCCTAAGGTCCTACTACATCCCATAGTTTGATGAAAAAATGAACATATGTGCTTTATCCAAGGGTGACTCATTATGCTGCCAATAAAAAAAATACTTTTCCCTTCCTCTTTTTGGGTTATATTTGATTTTTTTTGTCTTTTTCAATAATTTTGGGAAAAAGAATAAAGGAATATTATGTTACAATGGAGGAATGAGTGTTGCAAACATACAAGTTCAAGGCACAAGGAAAAGACTGATGTTCTAGTATAATGATACTCGGGAAAAATCCTCCGGGGGCCAAGGGTGTTAAGACGCAGAAGCAAACTATTACAAAGTTGGCATATAAGGTATGCAAACGCGGTTAACAAAACACACAATGGTAACATCCTTCGATGTAAGTGTAACGATCCCAGAGAAAGTAATCTCGGTGGTTTTTCATATTTAGAGAGTCTGAAAAAACATAAAAGGAGACTCCATTGGGGTACCTTTTTCGAAGATAGTCTAGTCGGTTCGAAAAAGGGGTAAACTAGCACCGACAAGACGTCTATTCAAAACCATTTTAACAAGTGTGACAAGGACAAGATCACTCGGCCATTTTTTCATTTTTAAGGAGTTTGAAAAAAGCTTAACTATGGACTTTGTCAGGAATGTTCTTCTGGACTAGTTTAATGAGTGTGAACGAATAAGTTTACTCAATGATCTTTTCAATTTTAGGGAGTCTGAAAAGAGCTTAACTATGGACTCTGTGGGGGTTCCTTCTTCGTAAGTTTAGTTCCTCAGGCTCGAAAAAGGGATAAAATTATACCTGAGAGTACTCTTCTATAGAGCTGAAGCTCCATAGAGTATACCTTTGTTCGTACAATTGACTGTCCGGACCGAAAAAGGGGTAAACTACTGCCGGACAGACGTGACTTCAAATTTCAGTTTAACGAGCGTGAAATGCCACAAGATTGCTCGACAATCTTTTCATATTTAGAGGGTCTAAAAAGGGCTTAAAAGAAGACCCATTATTTTTGGGGATTCCTAAGGGTGAGGTCAAGAGCGAAGAAGAATCATGCCAATGAGGCTCAAACTCGTATTCAGGAAAAAATACAAGGACTCCCGAGCCTACAGTGTTTTAGAGACAACATGAATACCATAATGCAACCATGATCTACCTAGGGCATCCATGTTCTGGTAAGCTCTACCACCAAGTTGCGATACTTCTAAAGTAGGGATGATAGTTCCGTTTCACAACCTGATGGGATCGATCCTATAGCAAAGGAAAAAGACAACGAGATACAAAAATCAGGGTAGAAACCTAACCTATATGTTCCAGTTGATCGTCGAGACTTTTTTTCCACAGATCGTAAAAAAATACTCAAAACTCAAAAAAACTATCCCAATACCCGATCAAATCCCTTCTATGCAACTCTTGAATCACTTTAAATGTTTTTTGGTATAAAGAAAATGATAAGGGAGGCCAAAAAAGTGACAAAAAGAGGCCAAAATGTCTAAAAATAGAGGCTGGCAGCTCATTATCACCATTGCTGATTTGGAAATTGACTCTGGAGCCAAAAGACCCCCTTTGATTAAAGTGGTGATTCCGGGAGCTACAGTGGATGAAACAAACTTCTTGTCTGGACCAAGTAAGTACAAACTCCCTTACCTTGCATTTTATGTCTTTATTTGTGCATTGGGTTTCATTTTTTAGGCGGGCATCGACCTTTAAAAGGTCGGCCCTAGGTCCATGCGGGCTGTCTCTAGATAGGCCGCGTGTACATTCTTGTAGAGTAAACTCTGCCCGTGTGTACACGCGACTGTCTCCAATACAGCCCGTGTGGGCCCCCTTATTGAATGAAAAAGACTTCAAAAGCAAGGGTTAACCCTCCTGAACCTTTTTGTTTTGCAAGAGGTATGTCCATTGGAGAGAAAGAGAACATGAAGAGGTGAATGAGTTGGTCGGGGAAGACCCCAATGCTGTGGCTACGTTGATGCAGTGTGGGTTACTCAAGTTTTTTCTATGTCATTTCATGTAGGCACAACATAGGCTACTGAATTCCTTTGTTGACTACTGGCATCTGGATGTAGAGGCATTCATGCTAGAGGGGTAGTCACTGGTGCCCACGGTCAAGGAAATTTACTTTTGATTGGCCTCTCTAAGAGAGGGGAACCAGTCAATTTCCAGACTTTTCCTGCGGGGCCGCATAACATAGCGGAATTGATAGGTCTATATTGTGCAGCTGATATGGACCGCGCGAGCACGTAGGTTCCTATAAGAAAGATCACTAACCTATCGCTACAGGTGATAGTATTTCTTATTGGGCAAGTTACTGGTTCTACGGCTCTACATCAGGCGTCCCGTGCACAGAAGATCTGTGCAATCCAATGCTTAAATGCACAAGTTTTTGATTAGAGTACCACTTTGCTTGAGTGTATGAAGAGGCAATTGACAGATTTCCATTTGCGGAAACATAGGAACTTTGGGTTTGGGACCATTTTGTGTTCGTTCTTTGTTGAGAGAGTTTCAAGTTTTAGTCCTCGAGTAGTGGTATGAGGACCCTAGGCCTCTCTTCCTGTTGTGTGTAGATGGGCAGTACTATTGCCGTGATAGGGTGGTGGAAGGACCAATGAGTCCTTTGATGATGAATTTTTTGCATGGATATCACGACAGATCCCGGTTATAGAGGACTAGTCCTATGCCGGGATTGATTTTTCGAGAGACTCAGAGATACTCGTACCTCCTGGTGAGGCACGAGGGGAGATGGGTAAGTCTCCACCTTTGTAGTTTTTTTGTTGTTGTTGTTTTGTTATATATATCATTTTTTTTTATGCCAAAGTATTTGACGGATATGTGTTTCATTGTGTGTAGACCTGGGACCAGTGCTACTCGCTGAATATGCGAGGAAGAGGCGTCGTCCTCGGCCAGGGGCCACACCTTCCGCCGCAGGGGGACTAGCAGTAGAAGGATATCTTCCAGCCAGGGAGGCTAAGAGGGTATTGAGACGGGTTGAGCGTAACTTTACTGCACTCACTCACACAATCCCGATGGGAGAGATTGAGGACCTACCACCATCTATGCATCCTCATGTAGTGGGGGCACCACGGTCGTGGGTCCGGTTGTTTTGTTGTTTAGCCAATGCTGTGGACCAGTATAACAGGGTCCACAGGCCTTTACTTTAGCTAGACATTTTGACATGCCATGAGCACTACTTGTATATATTTTTTGAGGGCATAAGCCTTGTGACTCGTTATTGTTCCTATTTTTGAGGCGCTTGCGTCCATCTATGTACTTTGGTTACTTTATGATATTATATATGTTTTTTTGGTATTTTGTGTCTTATGGATCATGTGCACAAAAATGTATTTACATGCTTATGTTAATGTTCTTTCATATGTGTGCAAGATGCAAATCTAAAATTTGATTAGCTAGAGTATCTGTAACTTGGTTTAATCTCCTAGGAACATGAAAATATGTAATATAACCAAAGTTTTGTTCTAAGAAACGTACCCTAAGGAATCATTGGTGTAAAGTTGAATCATGAACTCGGTACACTCTGTTTAATTGAGACATAACCAATTGAGCGTCGAGATAGACCTGGAGATGAGAGATACCCAATGACAAAGCATCACGAAGCAACTCAATAACTGCACTATACTCGGTGACATTATTTGTGGTGTCACCTAAGCATATACCTCTAGAAGATAATAACTGGCCTTGGGGTGTAAAGATTACCCAAGCTGCGGAGGCAAGCCTCTGAGTGTGCCGACCAGAACCATCTGCATACCCAACAAACACCTCGAAATCACTTGACATCTGCCACAGTGACGAAAGATAATATCAACGACACGTCCATAACACTAAAAGAAACTAACAAGTAATAGTACAAAGACTATACATATGTTACAAAAAGTTACCCATAGTGGCCTATGAGTAATAATTCTTGAGGTAGAGCCCATTTTTAGGCTCCGCCAAAGCATTCCCTTCAAAATCAACCAGACGATAAGCGCCCTTTTTTAATACCTCTTTTATGATGAAGAACCACATGGGTTTGAATTTTCCTACCCCTAGGGGATCCTTATCTTGGTCATAGACTAGGACAAGGTCACCCTCAGAGAAAATCCCAGGACAAACGGACCTATCATATTGACACTTGACCTTATGTTTGTAAGCCTCGTTGGCCAGGGCCGCATCACGACACTGCTCATTGAGTTGCTCAAGGTATAGTAACCGTTCTTCGAGTGGAGAAGTGTCTGACAATAATTGTACTGCCAACTTTAGAGATGGGATTTAACATTCGATGGGCAAGACTGCCTCCAGCTCATAAACTAGTTGAAAAGGTGAGAAACTGGTTGCAGTCTCAACAGATGTTCGGTAAGACCATAATGCCGAGTATAACATCAAATGCCAATTTGACTTGGCTGAGTTGATAGTTCGTTGTAGAATAGTCTTAAGAGTTTTGTTTACAACTTCCACCTGTCCATTGGCTTGGGGATAGTAGGGTGATGAATGTTCTTTCCATAACCCAAGCTTTGATGTTAATTCAGTCATCATTTGATTCTGAAAGTGACTACCATGGTCAGTGACAATCTCCCTCGGGACGTCGAACCTTGCTATTATCTGATTGAATAAAATGAGAGTTACAGTCTCTCCATCATCTTTAAACATTGGCATAGCTTCGACCCACTTTGTGAAGTAGTATACAACTACGATGATATAGCGTGCCCCCTTACTGAAGGAGGGTTGCAAGTAGTGTAATCAATCCCCCACTTGGTGAAGGGACCAACTGTGATGACAGGAAACATGGGAGTGGGATGTGCCCTCATCTTCTGAGAGAAGATTTGGCATGGATGGCACTTCTTGACCGATTTGATACAATCTTTGATAAGTGTCGGCTAGAAGTAACCTGCTCATAGAATCTTTTGGGCTATTTCCAACCCAGACAAATGACCGCCAAAATATCTGGTATGGAAATCGTTAAGCACGATAACTGCTTCATCATGAGTGAGACATCGGCGTAGGATCCAGTCTACACCTCTTCGATACAATGTATCATCGATTATGAGATAATTTTTAGCCTGATGGCGTATGTGTCGATGCTCATCACGAGAAGCAGTGATGGGGCACTTCAAAGTCTGGAGATAGATAAGTATATCTCCATACCAGGGATCCGAAGATGTGATCAAAAACATATCTCCCCAGATAGGCTATTTTTCAGGCACAACGTCACCTGACTCAACCGGAAGTTCCGAAATAAGTTCTGCGAAGACCAGTGACTTTTTAGACTTTGCTGAAACGAAGTCTAAGTCAAAATCCTAGAGGATGACTATCCATCTACTGATTTTTCCACCTATTACCTGTCGTGTCAACATGTGCTGGAATGGATTCATGACAACAATGATAGTGGTTTTGAGAAACATAACATAATGACGGAACCGTTGAACAGCATGAAATGTTGCCAATGCAAGTTTTTCGATGTGAGAATAATTGAGTTCCGGTCCTACGAGGCCTCGGCTCAGGTAATAGATCACATATTCTGAGAACAAGTCATCTTCATAAACCAAAACCATGCCAATGGTTGATTCTGCTGCATCCAGAAATAATAAATCTTTGTTATAGTCAGGTGGCCGGAGCAGAGGGGCAGTTGTGAGGGAACGTTTCAATGCATCGAAAGAGTGTTGAGCCACATCTTCCCAGTAAAAGGGAATGTCTTTCTTCAGTAAGCACATAAAGCCCTTGGTGATCTCAGCATAGTTGGCGATGAAGCGTCGTAAAAAGTTCGCCTTGCCTTGTAGACTCTAAAGTTGAAGGATTGTGCATGGGGGGGGGGGCAACTGAATTATTGCCTCAACCTTGAGAGGATCGACCATGATCCCTGTTGTTGACACTATGAAACCTAACAATCGTCCTGACGTTATGCAGAAGATGCACTTGTTTGGATTCAAGCAAATCTGAAAGTAGCGACAATGTTCGAAGATAAGTCAGAGGTGTGTGGGATGATCTGTTCTCTTGCGAGATCGCGATGCTAAATCATCTATATAAGCCTCGAATATATGCTTGAGGTCATGAAAAGCAAAAGACATGGCTCATTGAAAGGTGTCTCCAGCATTTTTGAGACCAAAAGGCATTTTACGATATGCGAATGTACCCCATGGCCAGATGAATGTCATTTTGTGGTGGTCTTCGGGTTTGATTTGAATTTGATTATATCCCAAAAAACCATCCATGAAAGAAAAGGATTTGCAACCCCCACATTCATCAATGATCTAGTCGATGAAACGTGTGGGAAAATTATCTTTGGGACAGGCCTTGTTCAAATCACGAAAGTCGGTACATACACGAATTGTGCCTTGTTTTTTATTGACTGACACAGGGTTTGACACCCATTGGGTCAAATGGATAGGATAGATAAACCCGACTTTTAGCAATTTCTCAACCTTAACCTTAATGGCTGTTGCTTTCTTAGGATTAACTGGGTGAAGCTTCTGCCGAATCGACTTGGCATCAGGATACGTTGTGATTTCATGTTCAACTATTTTTGGATTGATACCTGGCATTTCCTCATAAGACCAGGCAAAAACGTCACATAATTCTTTAAAAAGATCAGTGTATATTTGAATCTCTTCGGGGGAGCAGTCTGCTCCGACGAAGACGTTCTCCACGATGCCATGGTTTCGGGAGATATTAATTGGTAAGGTTTCAACAATAGTTTCCATATTACCCTCAGCATAAACCTCATGTGTAGCTAAGGGGTTAATAGGACAAGACCGATCTCCCATCATAGTCACGGTGAATTCTCCTGCTTAAATTCAGCTTAACTCTGGGAGGAAGTATGATCTATGATGAAGATCTTTCCAGGGTTTATCTAGACTAGTCATTGCTTCAATTATTGCTTCATCAGAGAGAAAGACTAAGTATAATGAATCGGTGTGAGCGAGAGAACCTTGAGCCCAAATAGGCTCTAGAAGTGTATCTAACTCTTGTGCAGGAGATGGATCCGTGTGGGCTGAAGTTTACTGGACTAAGGAGTATGCTACTTTAATTGCAGACAAAGGCATGGACATGCTCGAATGCCCTATCCCATCTATTGTGTCCGATGGAGAAGGAAGTGTCCATGGATCGTCGAAGTAAGTCATGCAGAATGATGAAACTTGAAAAATCCCAACCTTATGGTGATTGGATATAAACTTAATATCACCTTGAGGGGGCAGGTAATCGAAGGTACCCATCAAATATGGGCACAAACCAACCCCTACATTGATGACACCTGGTTGAGGATTATCAATCATCGGGACCGTGGATGCCCCCAAAGTAGGGTCAGGTCTAGAGAAGGACAATTGATCGATGGTCACTATCCGTCCTTTATGTGGAAACAACAAGACCCAGAAAACTATAGCAACCACAACTTGCATGGCATAAGTCCAACTCCTTCCTAATAAGAGGTTATAGTCGAGGGGAGCATCGACTACCTCTACTTTGACGCACATGGTCTTCCCTCCTAACTGCACGAGGAAAGAAGGAACAATACCATGTGGTCGGAAAGACTGTTCGTCGAATGTGGTGAGGAGAGTAGGTGATGGAGACAAAATAGGTTGGCCAACGACCTTCCAACATGCCAATGACATAACGCATGTCGAGGTGCCCTCATCAACCATCGTGCGGAAGATATTCCGAGTAAAATTTTTCATGGGATAAACCACTACTATCTAAAACACTACATGGTAAGGTAGACGAGGTTTTAAGTTGGTTGTATCCAACATGATTGTACCCGGATTACAAGTCTCGGTAGATCCTAAAGCGGTTAAGAAGGCTTTCCTCTAGAAAGGGCAGCTTTGGAGGACCTCCAAAGCGGACATCGCACAAGGGGTTTGTGATAAATCCTCCACCATAGAGTAGTTCTGGGCGGCCCTTGTGTTTGGGTTAGGAGAATCTTTTTTAATTGCACCTTTGGGAATGCCTGTCATTGTTTCTCCCAATGTCTTCTCAATCTGTAGAGGAAGAGATGGGAGGTCAACTTCTTTACCCTTCTCAGAAGTGCTTGGTTTACTATAGTCGTGTGCTCTAGTCGATATAAAAGCATCACCCCTAACCATATATACATTCATATATGGGGGGTTGTTCGGAGGCAGACAGGGTTCTTGGCTACCCCCTTCTGTGCTTGTAGAGTCTTGGGTTATATTTTGTCCATGTTGAAATGGATTGGTTAACACAGCCAGCTGTTGCTACATCACAAACTTTTGGGCTTTTGCAAGTCGAGGACATAGATGGGTCGACTGGTCTTCTGTGCACAAGTTGCATGGATACCTCGCCTTCCATTTCTCAGTGTTGTCCCTGCCATCATTATCAGTGGGTTTTTTATCCCCCTTACCCTTCTTTCATTGTTTTTTCTTTCCTTCAAGCTGCTGGGTGGCCTTTGGGTTAGTCGACTGCATTGTGTGTACCTCTAATGTTTTGGTAGGGGGAGCATCCAAAGTAGTGGTTTGGCTGGCCACTGTGTGTTGTATAGATAACTGCTGCAAATGCTTCGTCAATTGCTCAGTGGGATTTCTTTGTGCTGAACCAACAATACCATCGGCATGTGGTCCGACTCTCTGTCTAGTTTTATCTAGTATTGAGCGTGGCACATCTGGCAAGATGTTGTATAATAAATTGGACTGAGAATATATGAGCTCAAATTGTTGAGCTCTCATGATGGCGTCTTCTTCGGAGAATAATCTCGACGTCTTTGGATAACTGCAGGACCAAAGACTGAAGGAACCACTCAAGCAGGAATGCTGGTGGGACTGGCACCTTAATTAGACTCTTTTGACGTCTCCATTCTCGGATGTGATCAGATATATGGTCCGCTATCGTCTGTTCGAAATTGGCCAGCAACTCTATGCCAGCATCGTATCTCACAGGTAACTGGAAATGGTTTAGGAAAGCCATTGCCAGCTCGTCGAAGGAAGAGTATCTTAAGCGATCGAGCTCAATGTACCATTTCGTGTCACTCCTAATGCGAGTACATTGAAACAATCACAACTGTACGAAGTCATCTTTCAAGGAGTTAGATGAGCACCAAAGATGGAAGGTAGTCACATGATCTCCTGGATCTTCGTTAGGCTTGGCTTCGAACTTTGGAATGTCCAAAGGAAACTTCGTCGGCATAGGAGGCCAACGCGGATCGTGACAAATAATTTCATTCAATAATCTTGTCAAATCTGGCAAGTGCAAAGTCGTCAGGAAGGGTAGTTTGGGTTGTTGGTGATAACATGGGAAAAAGGGGCCTGGAGTTTGACTGGCACCAGGTTGCCAGGAAAAGTTTGGCTTCTGGCCCGGATTCTGGTAGAAACCATGGCCCTGGCCAACATATGGATTTTGCATATGTGGAGATGTAATTGGCTGACTTCCTAAATAGGACTTGATGGTTGGGCATGCATTATATTCGAAGGACTCTGGGAAGAGTTGCCCCATGTTGGTCCCGTGCGGATGGGCATAGTAGTTTGTTTGGGGTTCCATTGATTGTATAAAGAATTACCCCAGATCGACATTCCAGACGAGAAAACGGATCCTTGCCCAGAATTTCAGGGCCCTGATGTGGAAGAAGTTCCTAGGTTTGCCCCTTATGCAGGAATAGTACCCTGCATAGGAATAGATTGCCCAAAACTAGGATTGCCCCCAGTCGAGAAAGCGACTGATGATAAGGCATTGTTTCCAAACGTTTTAGCCAAAGAAAACGGTGTCAAACCTATCGGCATACTATGCGAAGGTGGTCCTTGACTCCCTGCTCCAAATAAACTATGGTATATAGGTTACTCGGTGGATTGTTGATGGGAGCCACCGAGTGAAGGGGACGAAAGAGGGATATGACCTCCTCCGTAAGGGAAAGTGTTAAAAGGAGTAGGAGTGCTCCCCATGTGACCTTGCAGAGGAGCGCTAGAGCTCCCTGCCCCCAGACTTGAACTCTATAAAGTGGAGTAGGAAAGTACAGGACTTGTACCCGAACTAGGCATCCCATATGAGAACGGAGGGCTTGTCACACTTGGTGTGAAAGGGGTTGTGGCCACCGCCAAAGATGGGATCAAACCTCTGTGCGATGTAAAAGTGGTCAAGACCATGGTGGCTTAGACCAGTGACGGTGGGTTAGGAGGTGAAAACTCTCCTGTGGTGACAACCGTAGTGGGAATTGAAGAATTCCCAGAGGGAGTAACAACATTTGTTTCCATTGTTGTGTTCAACACTGTCTAGCGTTCATAAAATTGAATTGGTACGATGAAAGGTGCCAATAAATTAGTGGTTGGGGTTTCAACTAGGCCAAGAGCATTCACTTCAAGGTCCAAAATGGTCGATTCCTCCGGGTGTTGGTCGGGCACAATTGCTTGTAACCCGGTCGCTTCAAAAGACCCTTGTTGGTCTAGCTTTCACCTTAATGGTGGCGGGGGTGGCTCCAGTGTAACCAATGGTAGGCCAAGAAGCCTTCGTGACCAGCATAGCTCGTGATCCTCCACTATGTGAGAAGATCAAAGACACTCTAGGGTAGTCTAAACGTTCAAAAGTAACACACACTAAAAAAGTCCCTAGAAGATAAGATAGGCAAACACTAAATTAATTAGAAGAACAGTTACAACAACCAACACTAGAGAAACTTACCGGTGCAAGTGTAACTCGAACATGGAAGCACCCTCCGGGTATACTCTGCAAAGAGTGGCCTGATGTCTGTCCTAGGTACCGCGGTATACCCCCGCAGTCACCTGTGAATATCCCTAAAAAGGATAGGCAACTAGGTTGCCAGCGCGTGAACAGTCACCAGGTGGGTACAATCGAAAGTCGGGTAGACCACAATGAGCAGGGTATCGAGCCCGAAACATGTCAAGGGTATCGAGAGAAAATGGTCCAGAAGACAATTGAGGACCTCAAATGGATTTGAGACCCATGAAGTGCCGTGGCAAATGCAATTGACGGAATCCCAAAACAAGCCCTCTATATGTGTTCTCCACTACGATTGGTCCAGCTTTGGAGGGGTTATCTCCGCTACCTTTCTGCACGTGACCTCGTGTTTATCCCATGTGTTAGAGGGGGGTCTTGGATAACTTTCACGATACTGGACTTAGACACTCCCTAAATCAGACTCCAATGTTTGATTATAAATGGCCTTGAAGAGTTTCCTCTCCAACCTAATTCAAGGCCCTAATCCTGAACTAGTTGGTTAACCCTACAAACCTAGAAGTCTAATAAATTTTAGATTTAGCATTAATTTTATGGCTTTGTCTTATGTCAAGGGGTATGAAAGTGAAACTGATGATGTGTAAAAGACAAAAGCAAAAAATGAATAAAAAGATGGAAACAAAAATCTTTTACTTAATGCAAAATTTCAACAACTTTTCAAAATATATATCTTCTTTCTAATTTTCTAAGATTTTTGGACAACAAACTCAAAAGAAATTTCACTTGAATACAAGCTACTTATGATCTAAGCAAACTACAAAAACTTATGAAATAAACGACTTTTCCCTGGCTAATAATGCAGAAACACACTCTTCAACCAAACAAGAAAATGAAAGAGATTTTTTTTTATTTAAATGTTGATAAAGCAAAAAGGAAAAATACCAACAAGTAAAAACCAAGAAAAACAATTCTGGCCTAATCACAGATCGCAAAGAACCACTTCAAGAAATCACACACTAGCAATTTTAAAAAAATGACTCTCACACTTGTCTAAAAACCCTAAAAAATTATTTTTTATGACAACTTTTAAATGAGAAAAAGCAAGCTAAGGGTAAGATTAATCCTAAGCTACTGACTGCTAAGACAAAGATTCAAACACCTGAGAGGTATAATTCTCATCAAGGGAAAGCATGAATGCCTTACCCTCAACAAAAAGTATCTTGTACAAGCATGCTACTGTTAATCTAATAGCAAGCGTGTGAACGCGAGCTGTATAGAGACAAAGGGCATGTACATGCGGGCTGACCTTGTACAGGCCGCATGTATCTCTAAACTCTAAGAAAAAATGAAAACAGACAACCCAAACTAGGAAGAGACCACTGATATTGATAACTAGGATCCCTTGAAGGCTTGGACACTCTTTTTAACAGAAAAAGCAAATAATGTAAGGACAAATCATAAAGAAAAAGAATCTGAGATAAGACTGCAAACAACCAAGACTCAGACATAATTCTAGAAAACCCCCGAGAATGTTTGATTCTGACAGGGAAGAGGATGTCTGCCTCAAAATTTCTCTGGGTTCTACACGCTACTACTACTTCTTCAGCTAGCGTTCACACGCGGGCTGCAAGAGAATAGGGCACGGGTACACGCGTACAGACCTTATGCAAGCCGCGTGTACCTCTGTGAGTCCCGAAAAACACAGTCAAGCAAATCAGAGAAAGATGGTATGGAAAAGCAGACTCTCTGCTAGCTCAGACTTTACAGAAACTAAAAAAAAATAGGCAAGAAAAACTAGTCTTTTAAACTACCCCAAAACACATAAAATTCCTAAGAACTCTAGAGATCTCCCTAGTGTTAGGACCATATATTGTACCCTTTTCGCCCATACTTTTTGCTATTATTTTACCCTTCATCACCTGCATTTTGACTTATACTATCATTCCACTTGATCATTCCAAGGTACAT
>JZKD02S2011033.1:313343-334923 GCA_000966675.3 Picea glauca
GGAATTGAGCATATATAGTGCGCAACTATCTTTGAAACAAAAGACTTCCCTGGGTTGATAATTTATGTTTCACTTAGTTGTTTGAAATTAATTAAGCAATTATAGTGACCAACACCTAGTAGGGTCGCCAATTCTGTTGTGAGGGAAATCTCCTTACGGACTAGTAAATAGGGCTATGCTTTGCATGCAGATATGACTAAGAGAAAATCTACTTTCTACCTTCGTCCCTAGACTTAAATCCTATTTATTTTCAGTAAAACATGGCTAGATCAAACTACCTTGTTCCAGGTGTTTATGTCGATCCCTTGTTGCACTTGATCACTTATTCACAATTCTCCTTTCCAATGTTGACCTGCATACAAGACAAGCAACAAATACACATGCATCTTACCTATAGACTAACATGTTAGAAATTCAAACCTGTACTTAGAAAATTATGAATAACTCATGAATTGGGATGGGAAAATCATTTTCTTTATTACTTTGAATGAGTCAACTTACAAAAAATCCAGACCAGCCACAGCTTTGCGAACTTGATCCTAGGCTCCTCTTCAACTGTCCTCCAACTTCTTTGCTTCATATCTCTTCTAGCACAAGGATGGCTAAAGGGTTGGGACAATGGGAATATGCAAATGGGCAGAGTTTCTTTGCTATATTTTTTCCTCTTCCAAATGGGACCCCTAGCCCTTCTTTTATAGACTAGAAGAAGCTAGGTATTTGGACGAACCCTCGGCCATGCATGGCTGGGAGTTTCAGTTAACTCACCCAGAGTTGTGTGTTCCGTCGACAACTTTCCTTTTTTCGTGCTTTTTGTTAGCTAGCATGTACACACGTTTAGTAATGGATTAGGGTGTGTGGGCCCTCATAATAGAGATTTTTTAAAGAGTTGTTCAGTAGTGCTTTGGCAAAGAAGGGATCTGAGATGGATTTATGCCAGGTAAGCATGTATGGTGCAATTTAGGGTTATAACACTTGGGAGGACAATAAGAAGTTCAAGAAGGAATAGGGATAGAAGGGAAACAAGCCTCCATTTTTCAGAAACATTCCTTAAGGACAACCATCTGTTAGAAAACATAGAATGGTTGAGTTAGGAGGGCAGAGGTAAAGGAAGGCACCCATTCAATGTTGGGATGTAAAGGAGACCACACGTGTAGAGATTGTCCTCACAAAAGTGACAAGGTAAGAGTTGTCCATAATGTTTAGCAAGAAGAAACAATGGAGAACATGGGCAGTAGAATACCAAGGATCTATGAAGCCCTGGACAACAAGCAAGATGAGTTTCAATCACACATGATTGAAGTTGAAGGTATGATCAATAACCATGCCTTTACTATTTTAATTGATTTGGGGGCTAGTCATATCTATATAGACCCTAAGGTAGTGGAAATATTTCTTTTCCCAAGAAGCAAGCATGTGAAATCTTGGCTGGTACAACTAGCTACAAGATCCAAGGGAAAGGTTGGTGAGTTGGTTAAATCATGTCCAGTGGGCATGAATGGATTATGTACCAAGGAATATTTGAACATGTTGTTGTTGGGATCATATGATTACTTAATTGGTATGGATTAGTTGGACCAACACCATGCCATATTAGAATACCATAACAAGGCATTCACTTTCTTGAATGAGGAAGGAAATCATAAAACAATCCAAGGAATTCCTAGGGCAGATACTTTCTAGGAAATATCAGCAATGTAGCTGAAGAAGTGCTACAGGAAAGGCTGTCAAATATTTTCATCCCATATGGAGGAAGCATCTAAAGATAAGGTTCCAAATTTGGAAGATCATCCAGTCCTGGAATATTTTGAAGATGTGTTCAAGGAGGTACCGAGACTACCTCCAAAAAGAGATATTGATTTCTCTATTAATCTGATGCAAGGAGCAACTCCAGTGTCGAAGACTCCCTACAAAATGAGTACACCAGAGTTTAAAGAGCTGTAAATACAACTTGAAGAAATTATGAAGAAGGGGTATATATTCCCAAGTGTGTCACCTTGGGGTTCCCTAGTCTTGTTTGTGAATAAGAAAGACATGACATTGATATTGTGCATCGACTTCAGACAATTGAATAAAGTAACTATAAAGAACAAGTATCCTCTGCCAAGGATTGATGATCTCTTTGATCAATTGAAGGATCCAAAGATATTGTCAAAGATAGATCTCAGGTCAGGATATCATCAGGTAAGGATTAAAGAGGAATATATCAACAATACTTCATTTAGGACAAGGTATGGTCATTATGAGTTCACAGTGGCGCCATTTGGGTTGTCAAATGCACCAGTTGTTTTTATGTTCTTAATGAATGGTGTTTTCTGAGAATATTTAGACAAGTTTGTCATTGTTTTTCTGGATGACATTCTTGTATATTCCAAGTTGAAATAAGAGCATGATCATCATTTGAGGATGGTGCTGCAAGTGCTAATGGAGCATCAACTGTATGCCAAATTGAGAAAGTGCTCATTTTATCAAAATATAATTCACTATTTGGGGCATATCACATCTGAGGATGGGATATCAGTGGACCCTGAAAAGATAGAAGCCATTAGTGAATGGTCAGTGCCAAAGAATGTGACAAAAGTCAGATCTTTCATGGGTCTAGATGGCTATTACAGAAGGTTCGTTGCAGGGTTTTCAAGAATAGATCACCCCATCACTTCCTTGCAAAGAAAGGGGAAGAAATTTCAATGGACAGAAGAATGTGAAAGAAGCTTCCAACAATTGAAGTAATTGATAACCAGTGCTCCAATTCTAAGGATTGTAGATCCAAATGAAGACTTCATTGTATGTACAAATGCATGTAAAGAATGACGGGGTGGAGTCCTCAGTCAAAATGGGTTTGTTGTATGTTATGAATCAAGGAATTTGAAAGAGCATGAATGGCTCTATGACACTCATGATTTGGAGTTGGAATCCATAGTGCACTCCTTGAAGAAGTGGAGGCACTACCTCATGGGAAAGAGGTTTGATTTGAGGACAGACCATAATGGTATGAAGTATTTTTTTGATCATCTACCTTGAATGCTAGGTAGAATAGATGGTTGGAATTCCTCTGTGAGTATGACTTTGATATAAAGAACATCAAAGGAAATGAGAACAAAGTGGCTGATGCACTCAACAAGAGAGTGCATGAACTACATGCTACAACCATTAGCATGTATCAGACAAATTTTAAAGGAATAATTTCTGAGGCTGCAAAAGTAAATTTGCAGTACATGGAATTGGTAACAAAGTTGTAGCAAGGTAAAATGCAGCAGAAGGTTGAGGATTTGAATTAGGAATTGGTAGAATCCTTTAGTACAGAAACAAAGTCTATGTAACCAATTCTTCAGAATTGAGGAGTGCAATTTTAAAAGAAATACATAGTGTGCCTTATGCAGGACACCCAAGATATCAGATAACAATTTCAATAGTCAAGAGCCAATATTATTGGCCAATCATGAAGAAGGAAATTGATGAATAAATAGCTAAATGCTTAGAATGTCAAAGGGTCAAGGCTGAGCATAGACACCCAACTGGATTACTGCAACCATTACCCATTCCTAAGTGGAAGTGGGAAGTGGTGACAATGGATTTCATCACAGGATTACCTAGAACAAACAATCAACATAATTCCATCATGGTGGTGGTAGATAATCTTACTAAAGATGCCCATTTTATTCCATTGAAAACTACTCACAAGGCAACTAATGTTGTTGATATCTATATGATGGAATTAGCATGATTGCATGGCATACCCAAGACAATTGTGTCTAACAGAGACCCAGAATTTACCTCAAAGGTTTGGAGAGGGTTGTTCAACGGGTTCATAACGAACTTGAACTTCAACACAACGTATCATCCCGAGTCTAATGGGAAAACATAAAGGGTGAACCAATTGATAGAAGACATGCTAAGGATGTATGTGATTGAAAAATCAACTAAATGAGAGGATTGTCTACACTTGGTAGAATTTGCTTACAACAATGGGTATCAAGCATCACTGAAGATGAGCCCATTTGAAGCACTTTATGGCAGAAAGTGCAACACCCCAGTAATCTAGGACAACCCAACTAATAGGGAATTGATTGGGTCAGAGTTGCTGAAGGAAATGGAAGAGAAAATGCTGAAGATTAAGCAGAATTTGAAGGGTGCCCAAGACAGGAAGAAAATGTATGCTGATAAGAATAGAACCCATAAGGAGTTTAAAGTGGGTGATCATGTTTTCTTGAAAGTAAAAGCCAACAAAAGTTCCCTGATATTGTAGACCATTTGAAATCCTAGAAAGGATTGGACCATTTTCTTATATGATTTCATTTCCTGCATCCATGACTATTCATAATGTATTTCATGTTTCATTTCTCAAGAAGTATATACTTGATCCTAATCATGTGATTGATTGGAATGTGATACGGGTGGAGGAAAAAGGTGCCTTGCAAGTGCATCTAGTGTGCATACTGCACCAGAAGAGAAAGCAACTCTAGAATCAATGCATATGGATCTTAAAGGTCCATTGGACCTGGTACGATCCCAAGGACACGACATGGGAGCATGAGGATGCTATACAGGAAGAATACCCACATCTTTTTGAATATTTTGAAAATCTTGTTGATACTATGTAAATAAGTTGCACCGAGGATAGTGCAAAAATAAGGGGAGAGGATTGTAATATCCCCAAGGACGAGCCCCAGTTGTAGCTGCTAAGAGAGATGTTCCAAGGAGTGAATTTTCCTGGCCTACTGGTGGTTGGGGACGTTACACACCTCCATTGTTTGATCTGAGCCACTTCAACCTTTTTCCTGTCTCATTCTCAACCAAAACTTTCCACTTCTTAAAAGTATCAAAAACATCACATTTTTGTCAAATGCAATAAACCCAAGTTTTTCTAGTTGCATCATCAATAAATGTAACATAATAACGAGAGACACCAAGAGATGATACATGAGATGTTCCCCATACATCTGTATGCACAAACTCTAACCTTTCACTTTTATTTTCTTTTCTGACTCTGAGAAATCTATCTCTCTTCTATTTTCCATAAACACAATGCTCACAGAAATCCAAATCAATTTGTTTAAGATATGGAACAAAATTCCTTTTTTGAAGTATCTGCATCCCCTTATCCCTCATGTGTCCAAGCCTATGATGCCAAAGTGTTGTATCCACTCCCGTAGAAGCTAAAGACATAGAAGAATCAGTATTACCGGTACATAAATACAATGTACCTACCTTCTCTCCTTTTTCTATCACCAATGATCCTTTGGTGACTTTCAATGGCTTATCTATAAATATAGATATTCATCCTTCACTTTCCAACTACCCTGTTGAAATCATATTTTTCCGTAGATATGGAACACGTCTTACCTCTTTCAACAACCATTGGTTTCCGTTATTTTTCTTTATTTGTACCTTACCCATTCCAACAATTTTGCATGGTGCATCATCACCCAAATGAATCTGTTGAAAATCACCCTGAACATAATATAGAAAATGTTTCCTATGTGGTGTGGCATGAAATGAAACCCCTGAATCTACTACCCAAGACTCAGAAATATTATCTAGAAAAAGAATCAAAGCATCTTGTAACGCATCGACGATTACATTTGCTTCTTGATTTTTCTCCTATTGTCCATCTCTTTGTTTCTTTGGAGCTCTGCAGTCTTTCTTTATGTGTCCTTTCTTCCCACAATTCCAACACTCTAACATTCCCAGTCTAGATTTGGATCTTCCCTTCCTAGAATTCTCTTGGTTCCTTGAGCCCTTTTCTCTATCCTTTTGTCTTCCCCTGTTCTCCATGTTTAAAACATCACCTGATGTCTCACCTGTTCTTTTCCATTGCATTTCCTCGCTAAGGATAATGCCAACAACATCATCAAATTTTAGAGATTTTGAAACAGAGACAGATTTACTTACATCCATGACGAAAGCATTCTATATTTTTGGCAATGAGCACAAGATTAGAAGATCTCTGACCTCATAATCAAAGTCCACTTTTACAGAACTTAGTTGATTAGTAACCATATTAAATTCATTTAAATGATCTGCAACAGACCCACCTTCTAACATCTTCATATTAAATAACCACGTCATTATAAATACCTTATTAGACACTTAGGGTTTTTCATACAGTTTAGCCAATGCATCCATCAACTCCTTTATTGTCTTTTCTTTTGAAATATTGAAGGCCACTGACGCTACCAGGCTTAGTCATATCATTCCTAGTGCCTTTCTATAAATAAACTCCCATTCTTTGTCCTTCATGGCCATCAACTTCTTTTCTATTCCGCCCAGTGGTAGGAATAAATCCTTCTGATATAAATAATATTCCATCTACATTTTCCATAACTGGTATTTTTGGCTGTTAAATTTCTTGGCCCTAAACTTTCCATATTTCTCCATTTCTCCCACTTTAACTAGGAACCCTCTTTTCCTGCAAGTTACCTTTCTCTCTAATACCAGTTGTTAGAAAAACAAGATCGCAGAGCAATAAAATAAAACAAATGTGGAAATAAAACATATAAGATACACAATACAATAGAGACATAGATATACGTGGTTCACCCAGTGTGGGCTACATCCACTAGAGAAATTTTCAGGTCCTTCCTTTTTATTATCCAAAAAAATGAAGGGATACAACCTACAACATGCCCATTGTAACTTCCTCTTCTTTCTCCCATAGTCTCCTTTGTCAGAATATGAGACTCATGATGATACACAGTTTCAATACAATTCCCTCATAAAAGAGGGTTTCCTTCGAGGGAAAAAACCCTAACATAACTTCTACAGTCAAATATGTGACCTTATAAATGGTCTAGATTTACTATGAAATTACAATATACATCTACAATGAATTTTTTCCTTCGAGGGATTCTCCCCCAAAACCCCATCAGGGGACGCTACCCCCAAACCCCCGTCAGGGCTCCCTGGCCCCCGGACCTCCTAGTTGGGGGGATGACCCCTTAGAACCCATAGGGGGTGTAAATCCCCTGTGCAACCCCCCCACATGGAGGGGTGTACAGTATTCTAGGGTGTACAATATTCATGGGATATAAACATGTCTGTAAACAAAGACCTATGAATTGAGAAGATAATTAGGCTCCACAACCAACAACTACCAGTCATACTGGAGATGGGTCACCAACCTCACCAATTCATATTGGAGATGAGAAACAAACCACTGCAATTCATGTTGGGAACGAGAAACCAACCTATGCTAGTCATGCTGGGGGAAAACTACTATTCAATGCAAGTCATGATGGGGGAAATCTACGATTCAATTCAAGTCATGATGGGGGAATTTATAATGCTGAGAAACCTAGATGAATAGGATGAAAACACAATTTCCCTTCTAATATTTGCAAGGGAGATCACCTTACTCATCTATGCCTGACTATTCCATAGTTTCTAAGAGTGTGGTCCTTGTCTGAATTCCCTTCTAATCATGAGTCACCTTTGGTTTCCAGACAACCTATTCATTCATTGATTGATGAAGTGGTTAGTTCGATGCAATATTCATCCAATCCCACTCTTATTTTTGAGGGTGATGCGTCTCTTGACCATGTTGTCTTGCAACCTATTCAACCAGTAATTGATGGAGTGGTCGTGTCGATGTAATCTTTGATTGATCCCACTCTTCTCTTTGAGAGTGATGAACTTACCAAAGTTCTTGCATCAATGAAATATTTAGTGGGTCCCACTCTTCTTTTCGGGAGTGATGTTTCTATCGACCATGTCTTTAACATTTATAGTTCAGTACCTTCTGAATGATGGGAATTTCCTCTTATTTCGATCATGTTCCCTTCAAATTCGAGGATGGTTTCCTTTGATTAAAGTATTCTTGTTGAGCCTCACCTTCCTTGTTTTTCACCCTTCCAAATAAGGGTTAAAGTTAATTCAAAAAACATTTATCAATGTATTTTAGATGAAGGATCCTTTACACACATTTTATCCTCCTCAACTTGGAAAGATTTGGGTTCTCCCAAGCTTCTGTCAGCTACCAATGAGTTGTTGGCTTTCGATAGAGACCTAGTGAATATTTGAGGATTCTTCCTCAATTTCCTATCATGTTAGGTGGGAATATTGTCCTAGTCGATATGTTAGTGGTGCAAGGCCCTTTAGACTTCAATATTCTTCTTGGGTGTGATTATCTATATGCTATGAATGTTGTGGTGTCTATGCTATTTTGGGTGACATGTTTTCCTCACAAAGGAAGCATGGTCACTATTGTTCAGTTTTCTTTTGATAACCACCATCCTAATTCAACTTTAGCTCAGTTTACCCCTTTGTACTTTCATAGTATTCAAGTAGACTCTACCCCACCATGGGTGAATTATGTGGCGTCATATCCTCGGTGTTCAATTGCTTCTGGGAAGGATCCTTACAGACATGATTTACTTATCGAGACAAGGTCTTAACAATTGATCATATTATTTATACAATTGGGAATGAAAGCCCTTGATTTCCACTATTGGCCCAAGAAATATGTCATTTCCTCTTGAGTTTGATCTTACTGTTTAGGATACCTCGAGCCCTACTATTTGTGAGTCCATGAGTCCCAATTTACATGATTTATTGGATGTTGAATTTTCTTCGGATGAGGCTATCCTTGAAGCCATGATTACGGATGGTAGACCATGGGAAGTCATACATCATAAATTTTATTTCTTCTCAAACATGAGACTTTACAGGTTAAATACCAAAGAAACCGTTAACCTCAACCTAGAAACAGGTTCTACCTAAAAAAGTATTATGCATAAGCCATAAGGATGTGTAGTGCTTTGTACCATATTGTACTTTTAAAGTTGGTTGTTTTCAAGTTTTGTATCCCAAAGAAAAAGTTGTTATCTGAGGTTTCTATATATGATTTATTGACTTCTAGGTGAGTGTTGTTGGTTATATATACAAAACTTTGGAGACATTTTTTTTTGTTATTTGTCATGTTGATCTGATCTAATAGGTGATGATCTCGAAACTGGCATATAGGTTAGAGTATTCCCTATCTGAATTTTTCATTATCCATTTCTTGGTTCATTTTTCCTTGGGATTGACCCCACTAAGTTGTGACATGAAGCCTTCTTTGTCATTTAGAATTGTTTTAATTCACGTGGTAGAGACTATTGTCCATGAGTGCCATATTTAGAACCTTGATTGTAGTTTGGCACCCATGCTGAAGTATTTTCATAGGCTCAAGAGACCTATTTAGTCCCTCGATTAATTTGCGATGAAGCCTCATAATTCTGCTCAATTTGTTTTTGGACAATACCTGCAACTCTCCCATATTTATGTGTTAAGTTGTGATACTGCATTTCATTTTCCCACTTGTGAATTTGAGCCTAATGTTGGCTTCAACTTGTTCTCATATAGATTGTTTCTTTTGCATTCTTTTTAGTTTCTATCCTTTTCTTTTATTTCCTTTTGCAAATTGACACATGTATCCTTAGAGGAAACATTCCCCTGAGTGTCCACATCCTGCACACATTCCTTGTATTGAGCATAGGTATGTTCCCTACGCTTGGTACTAGTTTTCTTGTCCACAACACTCGTTTCCTCCACTATATTATAACATTATTTTATTATGTTTCAGTATTTTATAAAATAAAAAATACAAAAAAATCAAATACAAAAAAAGATGATGGGAAAGAGTAAAATTCGTCATGTCGCCCTTGAACAAAGCACTAAGTTTTACGTCCTGATCTCAACAAATTTGGTTTTAGTATGGATTTAGGAAACTAAAACTTGTTCTTTAATTTTTTACTCCTCCAACTAATTATCCTTCCAGTCACTATGGAGAGTTTTTTTATGCCTCTTGTGTCACAAACTTAGGTCATTGTTCATTCTAGAGTACATGTTTCTCGAGTCACTTTTGAGTCGTTCTTTTGTTCAAGAGAAGTTTTAAACTACATCGACAACTCCTCGTGATTCCTTACTTTTCATGTCGACCTTCGTGTGTCAAGTACTTCTTAGAATCAACAATAATCTATGTCATATACTTGTGCCAGTATGGAAGGTCCCCATTGAATTCTTACTAGAGGGTCAACTCTTATCGACTTTGACACATTTCTCTGAGATTTTAACCTAGAGTAGCACCCTTTGCCTATTTTCATCATTGATAGGTTACCTTGCACTCGATAGATGACAATCTGTCATTGGTCATTGAATTATTGGTTTCCCATGTGTTCAACGTCAAGATATTTGTTCACACTTTGGGATTTGTGTAGTACCTTGGGTTCCATTTTCCTCATTGGTGGAATTACTCTCCTTTGTCAATGATTTTCATTATTAGTAATTTCTTAGATGGTCTCTTCCATGCGCTATTCCATTTGGCACATGTGAGAGATGTACCTGGTGGTGTGTCCGTCCAATATTTCATTCAAGTCCTTCAAAATATTTGGTCTTATTCTATTCCTCGTGTTGGATGATGGGGGATGCCTTAATTCCCTCCTTCCATTGGATCTCTTCCCATCAAATCCAACTCATATGCTCTGGGATCAGGATCTAGAGTCTTTTTAGTACCTTAGGGCTTGTAGTCTTTACTGGAAATTTCCCTTTCTATTGACAGTGGGAATGCATCATTGTCCCTTAATAAATAGATTCTACAATTGCTTAACATCAGCTCATTCACTCATACTTGCTATAATGTACTAAGTACCTTGATGCCCATTATCATTACTAGTGGTTTGTCTTGCATTTTTTATTGGAATACATCATGTTAGGATATTTAGACATTTAGGAGTTAGTTAAGATCTACTTGGTCTAATGTTTCATTAAGTAAAAGTGTATTTATTAGTGTGTTTCTTTAGTATGCATTAATATGCATTTGTAGTTAGGAAATTCGACGGTCACGATATGTTCCTGACATAGAGTGATCCGACGTTTCATACTCTCCTCGATCTTAACGGCCATTGATTTGTGGATTAACACCTGATTGGTCCATGATCTCTATTTGAAGAGCATGGAGGGTCATTTGACGATGATCGATTGTGAGAAACTCTCTTGTAAAATATCTTTGTAATCTTTTTCTTTTGCATTAATAAACTACTCCAAGTGGCCGCATTGGCTGGGGCCGTGGATGTTTCCCCGTAGGGGTTTTACCACGTCAAAACATCGATGTGTTGATATTTGATCTGGTTATGTGAGTGGTTACTGAAGATGCTCATCCTTTGTTGGAATAATTATGTTGTTGAACATGGTATCAGAGCCTGTTTGAAGACCCGTTCTTGTTGTAGATTGAGATCGTGAAGCCGAGTTGACTCATCTCCATTTCCTGTCATTTTCGTACATTTCTGGGTCGAGAGGACTATTCCATTCATTCTGAAGCACTTGTTTCAGTCTAGAACACTTTTCGTTTCACTCGAAAAGGTTTCTGTTTTCCCAAGATACAACCATTACAGTCAGATCTAGAGGTATAAAGCTTGAATACGCATTTTTAAATTTTTGCAAAGTATTATTTTGGTTTTATATTATTTGTTTTGGGGTTGCTACTCTTTTATATATGCATATTCTCTTTTCCCCACGCCCTGTGCGATCTCGACAAATCAGAAACATATAGGAAAAGATGCATTTTTTGGGTAAGCTAACTGAGATCTAACCCTTGTTGTCATCGAGAAGCGATTTTTTTTTCTTGTGTGAAAAGAGGTTTTTTTTAGCACGATCTCCAAGGCCGTCTTCAACAACAACAACAACACCCCCAATCCTCTTGCGAAACAATACAATATGTTTGGTTATACCATTTGGTTAAAAGTTGCCTTATTAAGTAAAAGGTCTTAAGCTTCATTGTAAAAGTGATCCCCACTTCTCTTTATAAAAGTGGGTCACCTCATAAAAAAAATTACACCACCACGTGGTCCTTTGGTTACCGTTTATGCCTTTTTTTAAAAGGGCATAACTCTCACATCTGAAGTCCATTTTTAGTGCCATTTGTTTTTAAAATCACATAACTTTTCGAGATCTTTCCATTCAAATCATCAGTTTCAATTTTTAAATCCATATTATATGCATATTTAATATGGCTTCTACAAGTAATATCTTACTTACCAACGCCAACTACTTCCAGTGGAAATCCCATATGGAAGATTTATTAAGAAGTAAAGGCTTGTACCAGATTACATTGGGAAAGGAAACAACACCAACTAATGCTGATAAGAAAGTAAAATGCGATAATAGGAATGATGAAGCACGTGGATTAATCAGAATGTCCATCTCTCCTGATTTAAGGTTCCAACTTCAATCAATTGATAAACCCAAAGAAGCTTGGGAAAATATTGAATCTGTGTTTCGTAAACACAATATTATTCGAGCACAACAGTTAGAAAATCAAGTACTAACATAAAGTCCAAGTGATTTTTCCTGCATTGAAGACTATCTATCTAAGTTTAGAACACTCAGAACTCTATGTGAAGAATGTAAGATAAAGACATAAGAAGATCGTTCCATCTATCTTATTATTTCTAATCTAGGTAATGCATATTATATGTTTGTATCTACCTTTTATTCCATGCAAGAGGTTGTAGGGACAAATTATCAAAAACCCAGTCTTGAGAACTTTTGTGATGATTTGATTAGAGAGAAAGATAAGCTAGTACAACTTGGAGTGATCAACACTGCAGGTACCTCCAACAAAGTCTTAGTTGTCCATCAGAAAGATAAACCAAATAATCCCAAGAAGAAACATCCTCACCAAAAAAACAAGCAATATAAGGGTCCCAAACCCACTCAGATAGCTTCCGCTCCTAATGGAGACAAAGGAGAAAAATATAAAAATAATAAGAATGACAGACATTCCAACTTTTGTGATAAAGATGGTCATGATGAGTCCAAATGTTTCAAGAAGATGGCATATTTAGAAGCAACGATGAAGAAGCACAACATTAGTATTGATTCTACTACTTCTTCTTCTTCTCATGGACATGCACTTTCAGCTTTTGGTTTCTCCTTCAATACAACTTCAACTTCTACTTCTGATGAGTGGCTTATTGATTTTGGAGCATCTTATCATATGGATAAGTATAGAGACATATTTTCTACTCTAAATGAATGTAACACCAAGAAAATATTTGTTGGTAATGATAGATCTCTTAGTGTTGAAGGATCTGGAACAGTTCAAGTAGAAAATGGTCATTTCAATGATGTATTATGTTTTCCAAGTCTTTATTGTGTAACCTTCTATCAATATATCAAATCACTCATTTAGGTGAAGGTAAAACCATAGATTTTTCACCTCACCAATTTGTAATCAAGGATCTAAAAGATCCTAAGCATGTTCTTGCAACTGGAATTGTTGATGATATTAACAGGTTGTACAAGTTTGACAACTTTGTTGGGTCATCATCTTTTTCATCAGTTTTTGTTTCTCATAACGATGACTTGAGCAAACTTTGTCATGAACGGTTTGGTCATCTAAACTATCGCTCATTGCAACAACTATGTAATCAACAGATGGTGACAGGTCTTCCTCTTGTTTCATGCAGAGATGGTGTTTGTGTCAGTTGTGTTCTCGACAAACATCATTGGGACAATTTTGACAAACATGCCTCTTGGCATGCCTCAGGTCCTTTTCAGTTTTTTCACAGTGATTTGTGTGGTCCACTTTCTTATCCTTCTTTTTCTGGGTGCAAGTATTTCTTAACTTTCATTGATGATTTTTCCAGACGTACTTGGGTTTACTTCTTAAAACTTAAGAGCGAAGTTTTTGACAATTTTTTGGCCTACAAGGCCCTTGTAGAAAAAAAATCTGGACATCAAATTCAAAGGTTAAGAACAAATAATGGAGGCGAATATGTGAACAATAATTTTACAAGTTACTGCACTACACAGGGAATCAAAATGCAACACTTTGTTCCATATACACAACAACAAAATGGTGTTGTTGAGAGAAAGAGTTGCACATTAAAAGAAATGGATAATTGTATGATCCAATCTAAGGGATTAAGTCTAAAGTATTGGGTGGAAGCCATCAACTGTGCAAATTACATAGTAAATCACACTCCCACAAAAGCTCTTAAAAATATAACACCAGAAGAAGCTTGGACTAAAATTAAACAAGATGTAAGTCACTTCCATGTATTTGGTAGTATAGCATGGGTTCACATTCCTGATGAGAAAAGGAAAGCAATGTAGCCTAAAAGTGAGAAGTGTATATTTGTTGGTTATTCTGAAGATGTCAAAGGTTATAGACTTCTTTAAACACATTGTACTGAAATTATTATTAGAAGAGATGTTAAATTTGATGAAAATATCTTGGTCTGTGAGCCTAATTCGACATTTGTGCCTTCTTTGGCCCGTGAGCGTAATTCGACAGTTGTGCCTTCTTCGACCTACGAGTAATATTCAAAGTTTGTTCCTTCTTCTATTCTAGTTTCTTCTTTAGATGATGATAGTGAGGATGAAAATCCACCTCTGCCTTCTCACCTTCCTCTAGATGAGTCCTTTGAACCTGAACCAACACCAACTCCACCACTTCCTAGATGGGTTTGTTCAACACGAGAAGTAGTTGGTGATCTTGTCAGTGATCCTTCAGATCAACATCGGACACGTTCACAGTTCCAACGAGCCTCTTCTCTTTTGGCTCAAGTTTTAGAAAATCATGATCCAGATACATTTGTAGAAGCTTTAGGTCATCCAGATTGGGATACATCAATGAATGAAAAGTATTGTTCTTTAATGGAAAGCGATACTTGGGATCTTGTACCTCTTCTAAAAGGAACAAAACTTTTCAGATGTAAATGGGTCTAGAAATAAGTATGCATCAGATCAAAGTGTTTAAAGACACAAGGCTCAGTTAGTTTCCAAAGGATTTTCCCAAGTTGAAGGAATTGACTATAATGAAACCTTTTCCCCTGTAGCCAAAATGAATTCTATCTGACTTGTTCTTGCCCTTGCTGCCTCACATAAATGAGAGGTCTATCAGATGGATGTTAAATCTGTCTTCTTGCATGGAGATTTACAAGAAGAAATCTACATGGAACAACCTCTTGGCTATGTCCAGAATGACTCTAACCTTGTTTGTCACCTTACGAAATATATTTATGGTCTCAAGCAAGCTCCCCAAGCTTGGTATGCCAAAATGGACAACTTTCTTATTGCCACTGGATTCTTTAGATGACATTCTGATCGTAATGTCTATACCAAGAAAGTAGGAAGCCATCTCATAATACTTTTCCTTTATGTTGATGACCTTATCCTTACTGGTAGTGACTCAAAAAATTTAAACCATGTGAAAACCAACCTTAAGAAGAAATTTGAAATGACAGACTTAGGTTTTTCACACTATTTCCTTGACCTCCAAGTTTTGCAAACCAATGAATGTATTTTTCTTTCCCAGTCTAAGTCTGCTTGTAACCTTATTCGTCGCTTTCACATGGACATTTGTAAACCAACCCCTTCTCCCTCCAGTCTGGAGTCAAGATTACTACCACTTGTACTTATCCCGAAGTTGATGCTACCCTGTACCGTCAGTTAGTTGGTAGCCTCTTATACTTGACTCATACTCATCCTGATCTTTCCTTTGTTGTTGGTCATGTTACCCGGTATATGAAAACACCCCATGAAATCCATTGGAAAGTAGCTAAAAGGATACTTTTCTATGTCTGCGGTATAGTTCAGTTTGGGATACATTACAGTTCAGGGGGGACTACTTTATTGGTTGGTTTCACTGATTCAATTTGGGCGGCAACCCTGATGATCCGAAGTCTACTGTAGGTTATGTTTTCAGCCTTGGTTCATGACCTGTCACTTGGGCCTATAAGAAACAATAGGCTATTTCACTTTCTTCAACAGAAGCAGAGTACCGAGCAACGATAAATGCAAGTCATGAATTCTTGTGGCTTCGAAAGACCCTTTTAGAGTTTGGATTCCAGCAACAACATTCGACCAACCTTTGGTGTGACAATCAGAGTGTCATCAAGATCGCCAAAGACCTAGTTCAACATCAACATAGAAATCACATCGAGCTACACATGCACTTCATCAGAAATATCATTCATGATCAAGTTATTGAAGTGCTCTTTTTCCCTACATAAGATCAAGTTGCAGACATTTTCACAAAGTCTCTTACAGAAGCAAAGTTTTCCAACCTTCGATCTTTGTTAGGAGTTCAGGAAGTTGTCATTAAGGGGGGATAGGCTCTAATGCCTCCTTCCTTCTCCTATTGTGTCACCATTGTAAATCCTTCAATCCTATCCCAAGTTTTTCTTAAGGGTGGATGTTAGAATATTTAGACACTTTGGAGTTAGTTAAGATCTACTTGGTCTAATGTGTCGTTAGGTAAATTTTTTTTTCTTAGTGTTCTTCTTTAGTATGCATTAGTATGCATTTGTATTTAGGAAATCCGATGGCCACGATATGTTCCCTACATAGAGTGATCCGACGGTTCATACTCTCCTCGATCTTAATGACCATTGATTTGTGGCTTAACACCCGATTGGTCCATGATATTTACTTGAAGAGCATGGAGGGTCATTATTCGATGATCGATTGTGAGAAAATCTCTTGTAAAATATCTCTATAATTTTTTTATTTTGCATTAATAAAATGCTCCAAGTGGCCACGTTGGCTGGGGCCGTGGATGTTTCCCCGTAGGGGTTTTAACAAGTCAAAACATCAGTGTGTTGATCTTTGATATGGTTATGTGAGTGGTTACTAAAGGTGTTCATCCTCTGTTCGAATACTCGTGTTTTCGAACACATCAATGACCAATAATCAAATGGTGTCTCACTATGTTCGACTTCAACACATCTATTCACATGGTGTAGACTCGTACCATTGATGTTTTCTTTTGAAAACCTCAAGTCTGTAGTAGCATCACCTCTTTTATATTTCTAGCTAATTTGCATTGGATAGTACCACTCCTCTGTCTAACTTTCATACTTGTGAAGGATCATTTTGTTCATCTCATTGATCCCATATATCCTTCTCTAATTCTGAGACATAGATCCAATGTGTATCTGTTCGTGGCTATGATCTCTTTTGACATGGATCCACTTTGTACTCATTTTTATTGGCCATGATCACCAATTATATACATAATTCATGGATCTGTAGTGTACTTGATTTGGTGGCCATTATTTTATCACTCTTGAGCATGCGTATGCCTGCTTCAAGAAGATAGTAGTCTCACATTTGAATTTTTCTACAGGTTTTTTTTTGGTCTGATGTTCGATGTAATTTGCCTAGGCCTGTTGCACACTTCCCTCCTAGATTTTATAATGTATTATGGCCATCAGTTTCCCTTTTGACCTAAAAAATTAGGGGGTATATATTATAGAATATGTTTCCACCTCACATCATGGATGCACTTGGTGGCCTGACTTTTATGTCCCTTTCCTACTTCTACACCAAAATCCCCCTCAATTCCTTCTCAAAATATTAAAAAAAAACCATTTTTCTAGTCATATGCTCCCTATGCTTTGACAAAGCGCACATGAAACTTTTCATATGCTATGATTTTATTTGGCATAAAAAATATAAAAATGGAAATTTTTGGGTGGAGTTCATGGGTTTCTTCGGTTCATGACCTCCTATAGCCCGTGTATAAATAATCCAGACAAATTTTTGGAGTATAAATTGATTCCATGGGGTACATGAGAGGAAGGAATCCTAGAAGCATCATCATGCTAGGCAAAATGTGTTGAGTATGCAAGACCCTTTTGAAGTTTTTAAGACTTCTCCCTTTATTTCTGGAAACCCTTGTTTCAAAAATTCTTGCTTAATTATCCTGTTCAAGATGATACTCCTTCTCTTTCCATGACTTGTTCAGAGCGAGGATCTAGGAGGTGTGAGGATTTTTGAGTGGCACGAGTGGAGTGATCCAAACATCAGTTCTGGGGCACAAACACAACGATATCTGTATACGTCATTTGTTGTTCAATTTTAATGATAACTCTCTTTCTTGTCCCAATATCATGTCATTGACTTATTGTTATAATCTTTGTATGCATTTGATTATCATGAAACCAACATCCTGATCATAGGTACTAAAAGTAGTTAATAATTATTTATTGTAACTACCTCTATCACAACATTGTCTCTTTGTGAGCACATATTGATGAGGAAAACATTGGAGTGAAGAAATTGAGAAAGGATTCATGAAAGAGGTCTTCTTCGAATGTTGGAATCCAAGTAGGTGTTATTTCTTCTCTTTGGTAGTTAGTTATTTATTTGTTTGTAACTACTTTTGTCAATTAGAGATTGTTCTTGGGGGGTGCATCCACTCTGTGTGATATTCTATCCCATATCATATGGGATTTATCCTCATAACACCTGGAGAGATTTGTTATTATTTTCTTGAATGGTATTCTTATTTTTTACAAGATAGAGGAGGGGCATGAGTGGTATTTGAGGATGGTTCTAAAAGTGTAGAGAGAACACCAATTGTATGCCAAGTTGAGAAAGTACACTTTTTATAAAAAATATATCCACTATTTGGGCCACATCGTCTCAAAGTATGGCATAGCCATGGATCTAGGAAAGATTCAAGAAATCAAAAGCAATCCAATGCCAAAGAATATTTTAGAGGTTATATCATTTAGGGGTTTAACTAGTTACTGCAAGAGATTCATTTCATGTTTCTCCAATATTGCACACCCTATCACTTCTTTGTAAAAGAAAGAAACATAATTTGAATGAACTACCAACTATGAAGAGAGTTTCCAACACTTGAAAATTTATTAACAAATGCACATTTTTTAAAGGTTTCATATCGAGATGAGTATTTTGTTGTGTGCACAGATGCATGAAAGGAAGGGCTTGGTGGAGTCCTTACACAAAATGGGCATGTTGTACATTATGAGTCAAGGAAACTTAAAGAGCTTGAAATTAATTATGCTACCCATGACTTGGAGCTTCCATCTATTGTTCATGCATTGAAAATTTGGAGGCACTATCTCATGGGAAGAAAATTTGAGCTGAGAATAGACCATATTGGTATAAAATATTTGTTTGGACAACCAACATTGAATGATAGACAATCTAGATGGATGTAATTTCTCAATAACTATGACTTTGAAATCAAGCACATTAAGGGAAAAGAGAATAAAGTGATTGATGCACTCTAACTGCACCTTTGTATTCGACCTCTACTAATGAAAAAACAATGGCAAATTACTTTTTGTTGGACCAACATATGGGGTTGGATCCCAAACTGAGAACATATATTGAGGTGGACTTGTGATCTGTGCTGTCACTAGCCCGATTTGAATTAGTGTAGTCCACAAGATCCAAGGTACATCCTACTACATAATGTATACCATGGATAGTGGTACCTTTGACATACCAAAGTATACACTTGGAAACTTTCGGTCATATGGTTCCTGCATGTATCTAGAAACTTCTCCCACAACATATGAGATGTCAGGATGAGAGTAGGTGAGATAAAGGAGATTCCCCACTAACTGATGATACATGGTACAATCGACCAAACATGTATCTACACCATCTTCTAACTTGACACTAGATAGGAAATGTGTGGTAGTTGGCTTGCAGTCAGTCATATGAAATCAAACCATTATATCTATGACATACTTTGACTGATACATCTTGATTCTTGAATTATCCTGACTGATTTCAAGACCAATAATGTAGTGTAGTAAACCCATGTTGATTGTGGAGAACCTATCATGCAAAGAGGTTTTGACTACAAGAATGGTCGAGACTGAACTCCTTGTGATTAGTAAATCATATACATGCAATACTATAATCAAGAGAGTATAATTAGATATCAAATTATACACATTTGTATCAGATTTGCAATGAATGAAACCTTGTGAGAGAAGGTGAGAATCCATTTTGGAATATCGAGATCTAGGTTCTTACTTGAGGCCATAGAGTGATTTATTGCATCTCTAAACTAGTGATGAATATTGTACATATCCTTGTGGCTTCTCATATAAGTTTCCTCTTCGATATCACCATGAAGAAAATAAATTTTCATGTCCATATGGTGAACCTCCCACTTTGTTTTTGTTGCAATAGCAAGAAATAATCGAATGGAATCCATCTAGGATAATGGTGCAAATGATTCATTGTAGTCAATCCCATGAAATTGTTAGAATCCTTTGACTACCAAACTTTTCTTGTATATGATTACACGTACATATTCTACTTTATTTTTCCTATAGATTCACTTGCATTGAACAAGCTTCTGATCGGATGGAAGTGGAACCAAATCCCAAGTTTGGTTCTTAATGAGGGAGTTATACTCCTCATTCATGGATACTTCCCAATAAGGATTCCCTTAATCCTCTACATAGGAATGGGGTCAAATGCAACAATCATATAAAAATTAATGGGAAATAATGGTTATGTAGTTGTGAGAGCATGCAATGAACCCTCAAATTGATATCTTATCCTTCTCGGATCTACAAAATCTCCCACTAAATATTTGATAGCTTGTAGGGTTTGTTGTTCTCGTAGTGGTCTCAGATCTGGATCAGTTCATGCATGCTCATGTACATTTGAATCATATTCTAAAATAATATCTGAAACATGGTTTGAATGACATGAAGAAACTTGTTTATTGAATAATAAAATAGTATGTATCCCTTTACACACTCTAAATAACCCACAAAAATACATTCTTTTCTTTAAGGATCCAAATATTTCCTCTTTTCTGAAGGGACGCAGAACCATGCAAAAGATCCAAAGATGTGGAGGTGTGTGAATTTTGGTTTCTTGTCGTTCCAGGCTCCAAATGGTGTCATTACTTTCAAGGATTTGTAGGGAAAACCATTTTGAATGTATGTGGCATAGTTTATTGCTTCATCCCATAATTTTTAAGGAAGAGATATTGCATGCACCATGTAGTTGTCCATCTCTTTTAGGGACCTATTCTTTCTCCCCGCTATCTTGTTCTATTGTGGAGGATATGGAATCGTGCATTGAAATTGTATGCCAACTTAAAAAAAAAAATTCCACATCTTTATTTACATATTTTCTTCCATTTTATGTATGAAGGATTTTGATCCTTTTCCTGAATTGATTTTCTGCAAGTTCCTTGAAATATTTAAGGCATGCAAAGACTTCATATTTGAATTTGAGAAATTATATCCATGTGAATATGGACCAATCATCAATGAATGTAAGGACATATCTTTATTTTCTCATTGATGGATGTGGGAAAGGATCGGATACATCACTTTGCACAAGCTTGAGAATGGATGATGCTCACCATGCTTTGCCTTTCTCAAACTTTTCTTTAGGGTGTTTTCCAAGTATGCAACCTTGAAAGACTCCATCCATGAATTTGCTATTGGGTAGACCATTTACCATTCCTTTCTTTATAAATTCCTACAAGTACCTGAAATTCAAATGTCCAAACATTTCATGCACTAATCTAGTTTCATCATTTGCATGTGTTAGTAGCATAGTAGAATCATATTTAGGAACAAAATGGGAAAATCTATACAACCTAGAATGATGATCGACCTCTCCAACATCAAATTTGGAGCCATCTTCCATATTAGATATTGTCATTGAATTTGGGGTAAATTCAACCCACTTTCTTGTTCCTAAGTGAGTGATATGATATATTGAGAGAATATTTATGGAGAGTTTCAAAACATACAATACATTCTCGAAACTTCCATTGTCTAGATCCACTCTCCCTTGTCCA
>JZKD02S2011033.1:339709-377230 GCA_000966675.3 Picea glauca
TTAGACCATGGGAGACCAAGTGGCACCCTCAACATAGACTATAGAACACAGGAAAAAATATACTAGGTGAGTGTGCATTATCTCTAATACACTCAACAAAAGGGTGCATGAAATGCATTCTATAGACATTAGTATGTACAACTCGGATTTGAAAAGAATAATTTTAGAAGTTGTAACAGACCAACATTATGTACAAGTTAAAGAAAGTTTATAATAGAATAGGGTACACTAGAAATTTAAAGATTACAAGATGGAATAAGATGGAATTCCCTTGTACATGAATAGAGTTTATGTTTCTAATTCTCATGAATTGAGAAATTTAGTTTTAAAAGAGTTTCATAATGTGCCATACGTTGGAAATCCAAGGTATCAAAAAGAAATTGCAACTACAAGAGCTCAATATTATTGGCCAAGAATGAAGAAACATGTAGCTGATTTTATTGCTAGATATATGGAATGTCAAAAGTTAAGGGATGAGCACATATGTCCAGTGGGATTGCTACAACCATTGCCCATCCCAGAGTGAAAATGATATATTGTTACCATAGATTTCATTACCAAGTTTCCAATATCAACAAGGAAACATGATTCCATCATGGTAGTGGTGGAAAATATCACAAAGGTTGCACATTTTATTCCAGTCAAGATGGCACATAAGGCAACCAACATTGCATAAATTTTAATGAAAGAAATTGCTAGGCTACATGGTGTGCCTAAGGAAATTGTATCTAATAGAGATACCAAGTTCACTTCCAGTTTTTGGAAAGAGTTATTTAAAGGATTTGGAACAAATACAATTTTTATCACAATGTATCAACCAAAATCAAATGGGAAGACATGAGGGTCAACCAGACAATTGAGGATATTCTAAGAATGTATGTAATGGATCAACCTTCCAAGTGGGAATATTAACCTCATTTGGTTGATTTTTATTACAACAATGGGTATCAAGCATCATTGAAGATGACCCCATTCGAATCCTTGTATGGAAGAAAATGTAACACACTAGTGAGTTGGGATAACCTAGAAGATAGAGCCATTATTGGAACAAAATTGGTAAGAGAAATGGAAGAGAAAATGATAAAAAAAAAAATGAATTTAAAGACTGCACATAATAGAAAAAAAAGGATATGATGACAAAGATAGAGAACACAAGGAATTTAGAGTGAGTGATCATGTGTCTTTGAAAGTAAAGGAAAAAAGGAGCCCGCTGAAATTGGGATGATGCCCAGATTTGGCAGTGAGATATTGTAGGCCATTTGAAGTTCTAGAGAGGATATGCCTAGTCCATACATGATTTCATTCCCTGCATCCATGAGAGTTCATAATGTATTTAAGGTTTCTTTATTAAATAAGTATGTGCATTATCCTAACAATGTGATTGATTGGTTTGTTATCTAGGTGGATCACAAAGGGGACTTTCAGGTGGAGTCGATGTGTATTCTAAACCAAAAATTCAAAGTGCTCAAGAACCAAGACATCGTTCTGGTAAAGTTCCAATGGACCTACTAGGATTTTGAATATTCCACATGGGAGAATGAGGAGGCCATGTAAGAAGAGTACCCACAATGTTCTATAGATTCTTAGGGAATTTGAATGCACATGTGTACATGTGTGGATAAAAACTCCATTTTGGTGCAAGTGGAGTTCCTTGAGCCACAACTTTGAGACTCCCTATTCGGTTTATGTTGGGGCCCTGGAAGGGAAGTGGGATAGCCTGAGGGATTATGTTGTATAGAAGGGGGTACACTTCCTTGGGTTGTGCAGGATGAGGGGAATGAGATATTTCTGGTTGAAATTGTTGCAAGAGTCATTAAATTGTGAAATTGTCGAATATTGTAATGTGATATTGTGTATGTATGTACATGTACACTTGTATGGTGATGTGCATTGAGGACACTGCAATTTGTGGGGGGGATTGTAACACCCTATTTTTGATCCCTGATGTAGCATTATATATTTGTAGGTATTATGAATGGTCATGTGCCAAGAGATGTAATATGTAAAGATTGTACATTGAAAAATAATAAAATGTAATACATTGTCGGTTGTAAATGGGTAAGGATTATATTAATGGGGGGCTTCTGATTAGATAACAGAGGGGATTAATGGGGGTTTTGGGGGGTTTCCATATGCATTGAGTCTTAATACATTATCATTAGTTAATTTCTAATTTAGCCAATTATCCCTTTGACTTATTAAACACTCAAATCATTGAATTCATGTAAGAGGTTGGGTGACGAAGTTATCCCACTCAGTTATGACAACATGGGGCAGGTGTAATCATCCTTGGGGGAAGAGTAAGAGACAAGAAAGCATGGGAGAAGAGGAAGTTCGAGTAGGAAAGAGAACACATTTTACAATTATCAAGAAGTGAGGAAAAACAAAGTTGAGTGTTGGGAAAGAGTGTCCAACCATAGTGGGAATCAAAGATAGTTTGTTGGAGTTGGTAATTGTGTTAAGAATGAGGATAGTATGCATGTGAGTGATTCTGGTTGAAGAAATTACCCAAAATAATTTATTAATGCAGTGCAAGAACTCTTGTTGCAACGATATTTCTTGGGGCCCTTAGTAGAGATATTCTTGGTCAGTCTATGTTGGAGCCATGGAGGGGATGGATATTGTCTAAGGGACTATGGTGCAGAAAAGTAATCTCATCCCTCGGGTTGTGTATATTGATGGGGAAGAGATTTGGGTGGTTGGAATTGTTGTAGGAGTTGCATTGCTATGTTTTTAGTGGGTATTTGAGTTATTACAATGGGTTGTAGACACTCGTAGGATCATGTCCATCCTTCTAGACTCATAGCCCCAACTCGAGGTGGATTGTTGTAGAGAGAATTGGTGCAACAAATCCTATGGTTGGGAGGAAGGTCCTTCGTCCACAATTGTTTGTGTAAATCATTTTGAAAGATAAGTGTTTTAACCATTTTGTTATTTAATATTTAATGTTGTGGATAAATGTTGCATTTACTAATTTGTAATTAATATGTATGCATGTTGTTATGTCCATTTAATGGTTGTTGTGCATGTTTAAATGGATTCATTCACATTTTTAAATGATTCATGATAATATCATGGATGTATGTCATGCTACATGTATTTTCTGCATTAAAATCAATATGTTAGTTGACTTTGGTAGTAATGAGACTCAACTTGAGGTTGGGTACATTACAATATCCCACTTTTGGAGAAAATATTCATGCTAGAGTTCACATGTTGTGCCCTAGGGTCTTTCATACTAATGAGCCATAAAAGTAGTGTGTAGGGCCTAAGACATTAGGTTTCTAATACACACCATGTTTTAAAAGCAATGCATAGTTCCCAAGGGACTAGTTTCCATCCTTGAAGGATGTCTTAGGCAAGGAGACCCACCCTTGTTATGTTAAACCTTTGAATCGGGGCCATGCCCTCGAGTATTAAGCCAAAGGTTCCAAAGGGCACGCCCTTTGGTTTAGGGTATTTTTAATAATAATAATGATTTTTAAATTTAATAATAATAATTTTTATTTTTTATATCAATAAATGAAACAAAAAAATTCTTCAACGTGGATGTAACACTTGTCTTTTATTTAGCATCGTATTTTACAAAGTAGAATGACACTAAAGAAAACTGGCATGATGTGGTGTTCACACATTAGCAATGCTAGGATGACACATAGGAGACACGTGATTTATCTTAGTGTCATAATAATTGACATGGTATTAACACAAAATTGACTCAATTATCCAAAAAACAATTATGTAACAACAATCTTTGCATCCCTTTCATTGTCCATTTCAGATATAAGATGAAAAAGGGGGGTCCCCTCATTTGATTTTCACATGTGGGTGTGGGGAAGAGCTTCCTAGAGATGAAAGGGATTTGTGGGGGCACTCAAAAAGAGTAAGAAAGGGATATTTTTGGGGAATCATTGAATCTATTGGATTCATAGGTAAGTTTTTTTTTATCATTTTCCCCCTTTTAAAAAAAAATTGTATCTTTAAAAAAAAATGAGATGTAGATTTTGAATGTGGGATTTGGGTTTTCCTTCCTATTCATCCAGTTATCTCCATTATCCTCTCTTCCACTCCTTCCAATCCTCCTTATTTACATCTTCCCATGTTCCACTTCTCTTTTTATTCCCCCCTACTCTCTTCTCCTCTCTTTCTTCTTCCTCTACTCCTCTCTTTCTCTCCCTCTTCTCCTTCCTCTACCTCTCTCCCTCTTCCCCTCCCTCCTATTCCTCTCCCTCTCCTTCTTCCTCTCCTTATACTCCTCCTCCATCTTCCTCTTCTCAAATCCCCCTCCTCTCCCTCTTCCCATTCTTATTACCCCTTTCTCTTATTTTTCTTTTGTCTCTTCCTCCCCCCCACACCCTATTCCTTTTCCTCTTTTTGTTATCCCTCATCCCCGTCTTTCTTTTCTCTTCCCCTCCTACTATATTCTTGTAAGTTCCCTAAATTATATTGGAAAATATCCTACCAATATGATCAAATCAATTTTATGCAGGATTTCTTGATGATTCTCTCGTCAAGTAAAAGGAGCATGTAAGGGATGAAATAATTGCATGTTTTTTAGCATCATATTTCAATATATTTTACCCTTATTATCATTTTACTTCCACCCTTATTAAAGAGATGTAGCATATAAAGTGTCCATACCAATAGTTTTATATCTCTATAGGCTCCTAGGTCCAACTTCACATGATAGTATCAAATTTTATCATAACCCTAATTTATCCACCATTTCCATCTTACATGTCCTTGTTTTTGGTAGAAAGACCTCATGCAAAGGTCATGACAGTCACAACAATATTTTTTTCATGTTTTGATTTCACCATGAAGAGAACAAATCTCCTAATATGAGAGATTACCTTCCTACACTATTTTTCTAAGTTCAAGGAGATTGTGATAGTTACAATTAGCTCTAGTACCCTATAGAGTTGACCTCCCAAATTAACAATGACATTGTGGAGCCTAGAATCATAAATAGCAAGGCACTTCCACATATCGGGTTGTACTAAAACAAAATTGAAAAATGTAACTAGGGAACATCACACTATACCTCATCTTTGAAGGAATTAATGTTGCAGGGAAGTCAACATTACTGACTGATGTAGATTTCTCATCCCTAGCTCAATCAACTAATGGTGTATGGCTAGGGGTGTGACATTGTCAAAAAATTTAATATGTTGATGAAATTTGCTAATATTAGATTTTTTTTTCTACAATATCAATAATCATATGTATCAGAGTCCCCTTCACCCACATTTGTGAGTGGAAGAGATGCTTACCTTCCTCGGGATTCTCTATCTCTTTTGGTTGGATATTTGTGGTTGTGATGGTATCACTAGGTCCTACATTAATGATCCACTTTTCCTTATCTAGCTCCAAATTAGAGCCAATGCTAGAGTCTAACTCTAAGGCTTTCATCTTGGCTAGAAATGACTACTCTGAGTGACATTAGCTAGTGTTGTGCTAAGGGATTTTGCAGAACTCACACCAATTTTAAGTGTCCTTCAATTTCTCATTACCCTTTTTTTCCTGCACTTAGGTTGATTTTCTTGAGGTTGGATAATCTTTATTAATCCTTTGTTCCACATGTTAGGGACACCTTTACTATGATTCTATTATGGTGGATTTGTAGACCCAAATTTCCACTTATTCTTCTTCCTATATTTTTGCTTGATTTTGACAACACATTGATAAGTGGATTCTAGTGAGGAGATGTACAAGAAATCTATCTTTGTTTGGATGTGTCTATGTAGGCCACTATGGTAATTCATAATCAAGTGTTGATCAAAGTCTCTAATACCCAAATTTGAGCACAAGGTGTGGAAGATATTGGTGTATTCTAGCACTGTTTGGTCTCTTCCTTGGTGCAAAGTTTTCCATCTAGTGTACTAGTTATCATAGTTTCCAACAAGTTATTATTCCTCCTTGAGGGCATCAATAATAAGCCACCCCAATGGGTTTTGTCTAATATGCTGCATACTTATCTCCAACAAGTCTCTCCCAGTAACTACCCTACCAATATTCAACATGGAAAAGGAACTTAAGGAGCGCAGAGGTGATATTTTAATTGTCATTTTTTTTTAATAGAGCAATAACCCTCAAACATATTTAACCATTTCCCCAAAGAATATATTTATATTTGGCCTTTGAATAAGGAATGTCATAGCTAACATGTACCTAAGGGTGTCAAACCTCCAAAATCTCTACTTGTTGAAGGTGCCTCTACTATCATTGGTAGTTGTTGAAGGATCTAGGTGAAATTATCCATAATCTCATTCCTTTGTTGGACAAAGGCTTCCTTGAGAAACAATGTGATATAATCTCTTTCTATGACATCTCTCATTTCTTTATCCATGTGAGTCTTCTTGGGATATCAAAAGTGTTTTTTCCCTATCTCAATTAGTTCAAGACCCAACTCCCTATACCCAAACCTTGTTAGGGACATGCATGAAGAAACAACAAAGAGAAGAATGCTCTGATACCACTAATCTAGATTATGCAGAGAAAGAAATGATGACAGGAATATAAATGGAATCACACACAAAAATATTTCAAAGAGAATATTAGTACAATGAAACATGAATTATATTAGTGAAGGAAATAAGAAAAAGGCTATAAAAACATAGTAACCAACTTGATGAAAACTCTCCATAGTTCTCATTTTTTTAGAGGTTTTGTTTGGTGGTTGTTTTTACCGCCGTTTCAAAAAGTGGTTCTACCAATAACACCCATTTTTTTAAAGCTAAAATTACAAAGTTTTGCAACTATGATTTGTAATGTTGGAAATGAAAACCTTAAAATCAACCCCCTAAACGAAAACATGTACTACCAGTAACACCATCCTTTATTGCAACCTTGAAAACTAGTACCATTGCAAACAAAAACCTTAAAATCGATCCCTGAATAAAAACTTTGCATTGCTAATCGCACCTGTAACCCTATTTTTTTTTTTTTTTAAGATTAAACTTAAGAACTATTTGATATGTTTGATATGGTGGCCTTGATAACTGCTCTCATTGCAATACAAAGACTAAAAATTAACAATGGAATAAAAAACGTGTTGTTACCCGTGACATCCTTTTTTTGTTTTAGGCTTACAATTGCAAAAGTAAGAAAATAATTATTTAAAAAAAAAATCAAAAATAATTTTTGGGGGCTTGTTTATAACATTAAAAAACACTTAAGTTAATAAAAAAATTATTAATTTATTTTAAATATTAAAAAAATACTTTTTAAAAAAGAAATTAAAAACATATTAAAAAGAAAAAATATTAAAAAAAATACAAACATATATATATAATTCATTTAAAAAATTAAAATAAAATAAAAATTTATTAAAAAACAAATTAAAAATTATTAAAAAATCAAATTAAAAAAATAGTAAGTTTGATTTCAAATACAATTTATTTTTAGAAAGTTTAAGCAACATTATAATTAATGAAAACTTTCATAGTCAAATACAAACATGTTAAAAATATAAATATTGAAAACATATATATTAAAACATGTTTAAAAAAAAAAAAAAAACTTGTTGTGGTGGGATACTTTATTTTAATTTTTATTTCTTATATATTTTAATGTATTTTATAAATTGTATTTTATTTTATTTTTAAATTCAAAAAAATATATAAAATTATAAATGTTTATAAATAGATATTTATAAATAAATATTATAAATTTTTGTCAATTGGATCTAGTTTATGTGGTTGTGGGATGGAGTGTTATCCTTTACATTTAGGTTCTAGTCACATTAATGACATGTTGAACTCATTATGAGTAAATTGTTAAAATGACTTTGAGTCCTTATGTCGTTTATCTGGCCTTTTCCAACCTTTCTTTAAATTTTTTTATAAATAAAAATTTCATTAGAAAAAAAAAGGATTTTTTTTTTTAAATTAAAAAACCAGTTATAATCATTATTATTTTTTTATTTGTTTTGTACCATGTCTTCATCCATAGGAATTCCATGCGTGATCCAAACTTTATAATCTCATGGTGTTGATATGGGGGAATATCACCTTCCTATATGCACCTAATCATTTCCCCCATCGTCATCATATGGGGGGTTCTCATCCTTGGGGTGTGATGGCCCCTCTTACCAAGTCCCTCATGTCCTAAGAAGTCATGATTTCTCTCCTCATAATAGGGTTTTCGTAATTTCAATCCCTCCAAAAAGGTATTTTTAGAATTTGTTACTATGATACTTCATCCACACACCTCCCCCCCGAAACATTAAGTAATGTACTTCTTTAATTTGAATTTTTGTGCACAAGTTTTCTTTTCATAAGCACCTTTATGCTTTGATATTAGTTGACTTGTGTGTAGAAATTCACCATGGAAACACTTGTCTCTCTATGGAATGTAGACCTATTTAGGTAACCTTTTCTTCACTTGGCATATAACTTAGCATCACTCCCTTGAGTATGTTGTATTCACCTTTAACTCCCTTGGAATTTCTTGTAGGACCACTCTCGTTTAGGTAGATGGTAAATATTCATCCATTTCTTCCATTTTTTATTATCCAATGATAGATATTTCCTTACATGGATGTACATTCTATTAACCTTGTTTCATTTTGGAACCCATGCCGTCACATTCTCCTTAAGATTGAGAATTTGTATAGTCTACATACCAGAGATAAGGCTCATATATCTTTCTTCATAATGTTGACAACCTTACCCTCTGGACTCCCACATTATTGGTTAGTATCTCATATGTTGAATTATCACATATCACGTACCCTCCACTTCATCTATATTATTCAAATTTTTCATTTTTATACCCCCATTCACCAACCTCCGAGGAGACTACAATCATACCTCTACCCTTAATTTATTCCATTTGTAGTTTTCACCTCCATCATTAAATTCATTTGGTTTCTCACTAGGGAATTAATATCCTCACCTTCCCCTTATTTTTCCACTTGGTTTACACCTTAATATTCCTTTTGGATATTGTGTCCCTTGACACATTGGTTAGTTTCTTTGATGGGATCCTTGTCCTTTCACAAAAATATCACAGCCCTTGGAACCCCTTTGGAAATACCTAGAGGGTCTTGTGATTTTTCAACACATGTTTCATTAGTGGCAACATTGTTTTGTTTCCCTTATTTAGAGCATATGTGATGAGTAACCCTCGTGTCTCATGGAATCTGTTTAGTTCCCTCAAAGTCTTTCTATAGTTTACCCTTGTCTCCATGAGTTGTTCACATCTAGATTTGTCAAGTTTTGGCCTCTAGTTGTCACCCTTTTTTTATTGATTTGTCATTGACGATACTTATTCCCAGTGATTGATCATCCCTCATGGAATGCTTTCAGTCATGAACAAGTCAACCTTTCCTTTATGCTTTGAACAAGGGAAGTCATGAGTCCATATCTCTTTTCTTTCTTGTCATGCCTTGGTGTAAATCTTTATCAATTATCATGAACTTTCTACCTCATGTTGTTTAATTAGTATTCCCTTGTCCCTTTTGTCTAGTGAGCCTTCCCATATCGACTTCAAAACTTGTATTGTAGAGGTTTGATTTAGAGGATGGTGTACCTTGGGCCCATTTTCCTTATTGGCAAGTTACTTCAAACAAAACAAGGAGAATCCTCATTGTTCCTTGACTTGGTTGTTTCACATGTGCTCAACTTTAGCTCATTATTGCATTGTTGAAATTTGTACACTTGATGGTTCAGTGGTCTCATTGATTGTACTTGATTATGTAATGTGTGTGAGTTGTATCAGCCCTCATGAAGGAGTTTCCCTTTAGGTATATCCTCACATGTTCCCACCACAATGTTTGTTTCCAGAGATATAGATGTAGTTGTCATACTTTGGATGATGGTCCTTGGGAGTCCCTCTTATTTTTAGATACCAACATACTTTCCCCTATTGACACCATCACCTTTATTTTAGGGGTTTGTTTTACTACATTGTGTACCTTGGCCCCATGATCCTCATTGATGGGTTACATCAAACCAATATGAGAGAGTCTCGATTTCTCTCGAACATGGTAGGATATCATGTTCTTGAATCCATATGTTTGACTCCATATCCTTCTCACATCATTGATATTCGTACATATATTTTCGTGATTTGGCGTTAGTCGCAATTCCTTGGATTTGATAGGCTATATTAAAAACTTACTAAAGGCATCAGCTTGAACTTCCCTTTTAACAAGATCACTTGAAATCTTGGGATCCTCTTCCTATTCACATGGTTACTCTAGTTGTTTCTTTCCCCCACAAGGGGGAATTAGTTCATATGTATTCATATTTGTTGTAGTCTTTCCTATTCTTATATGTTTTTCTAAACCTCTTCACTCTAGGCGTGTATATAATACTAATGATATCATTATTTTGTGCTCTGGCACCCCTTCGCCTTACATCTTGTATCATATTGTGAAACCATTTTGTCTCATTGACCTCACCCAATTTATGCCATGGTCCACCATTGTATCATTCTTTGGATATATCTTGACAAGCATAGGTATGACCACCTCAACCCTATTGAGATCTTGTACACACCTCAACTCTTTTGTTTGTTGTTGACAGGGGGTTCTCCTTCACCCTTCTATGGGTTGTCATCCTTCCTTGAACACTCCTCCCTCCTTGGTCCTTCCTATACTTGTGTAAAGAAAATGTGATGTATTTCAATGATATGATTTTCTCCTAACCTAACACATTAGGGGAAAATATGTTGTCACCTCAAAATTTCCCACATGAACCATTTTTCAATGGTTGCACTTGAGTACATCACTATTGGCATGTGTAACCCTCATCTCTAGCTCCTTTCTACCATCATATGACCTCAAACTTGTCAGAATCAACCAAGTCAACCCTTGAAGTTGACCAAAATCGACCAATGTAGATATTGTCCCATTATGTGCATGTGGGTAGTGTAAATAAACCCCCAAAAATAGTGTCACACCTTAAATCACTAATTTTGATTGTTTCAAGCCCCCATCAATGTACCCAAACTATGATGATGGGATGTTAGTTACATGTGGACCATATCAAACCGTAATTGTTATTTTTAACTTTGATCTAGTCATATTTCTAACAACTATAAGGAAGACCATGCCAAGGGGGGTATACACTATACAACTATAAATAAAGAACTTGAGGCCACTCTATCAATTCTTCCACATGAGTAAGGTTATGTTGTTGGAATGCCATTAGGATCTTGAAGACTTATGTCTCTTGATTTTAGATTTTAACCTATTTTCCTTATTTAACAACCAAAGTTGGAGCTACAATTACACCAAGAAATCAAAGGATCCATCCCAAGGAGGGGTTTTGGAGCTTACTTGACTTCAACAGGCTCACCCACCAAGTTTTGATTCTTTATCTTTTCATTGTGGTAATGAAAGTCTCAAATTGTTTCAATTCCTTTATTCATATTAAGTAGGTTTTTCTTCATGATTTGGCTTTTATCTCTTATATGACCTAAGGTTTGATGCATGTGAGTAGATCTAGGGTTTTATGTATATCCACTAAAACCATTTATTTATGTCTCAATTCACAACCATTGAGTTTAAGAGGATTTTTCTCACATGTATGAAAAATACCCACCAACACCTATTTTGATATAAATCATATTTAAAATCAAGTAAATAATATTCTACAAATATATTTAAGTAATGGCATGCCATTATTTGAAGCAGTGCCCATGTGACTAGTTTTGGCCATCCTTAGAATCCTAGGCATGGGATGAGTTATTCAAACTATTTTTCTTTCTAGTAAAAATGTCGTCTCAAATTCAAAGGAACTTTGTTTCAAAGTTATGGTTCCACCTTAGTCAAGTGGAATTTTTCTCATTGAACTTTGTTTATATGGGTTTTATCCCATTCTAAAATGACTCGGAGCCTCAAAATTTAGAAAAACTAATTGGACAGGGGTGAAACTTTTCCTCGCCAAAAAATGGGCTTCTAAAAAATTGGGCAATTTGAGTGCCCCTTACAAAGCTCCCTATCTTTGAGGCTAATGGATATTGACGAGGTTATGTACACATAAAATGAGACTAAATATGTGCATTTGAAATTGGCTTCCATCTCTTAGGCTACACACATGCAATTGAAAACCGTTTCTTAACAATAGATTTGGGTGAAGCAATTAGGTAGCCTTACACCATTGTACTTTGACTTCACAAATAGTTGTCAACTCCATTTTTTATAGAACAAACTTTAATTCTTCTCCACTGAAATTAAATTTGGACAATGAGCATTAACTAAAGACAACGTCATAGTGCATCGATATTTATCTTTTTGAGTTTCGTATGTCACAAAGAGGGTCTTTTCCCTTTCTTATGTCATCTAGATTTCACTGCAAAGGTGCTCCTCTTCTCTTCATGTGCACAACATATCTAAGTAATCTTTTGTTTAGGAGTTCTTTTAGCTTATGCACATGTAGTTTTGGAAGGCCCACTTGAACATATTGTTGGGCATGTGAGCACTAAGATAGTAACATGATTTAGAGTGTTATCATTGCACCCCAAACACATTTAAGCAAATCTCTCATATTTTCTTTTATTTATCTAATTTTCTCCCTGCAACAATAAGGTATCCATGGGATCACTAAGTTCCATGACTAATATTTTCTAAACTACTCAATAATAATGAAACAACGATCTCACTATAAAAGTCTTCTTCAAGATTAAGAAACCTCCACTCTAATAGGTATTTATCACTTCCTTAACACATTTTGGTTTTAAATTCGTAAACTCCCAAAACCCCCCAAAAACAACAAAAAAAAATTAGATGAACAATCTTTCCATATAAAACTAAGACTAAATTCTTACATCTATATGTGGAAAAGCTATCTAAAATGACTAGCATTATGCACCCACTCAATAATGTTGGACTGACTTCCCCACACATATTCATATTAAGATACCAAATCCATTACAGATCACTTGGAAATAGGAGGATTGCCAAATAACTTGAAGGCTACATCATCAAGCATTTATTATTCAAAACACACCGTCCAACATATCGCCAAGTAAATTGATCTCACATCCTCTATGTGACCATCCCTGCCCCGATTCAACACCCCAAAATGGAAATAATTACAAGGTGACCCCAATGTGGGGAAAATTTATATCGAATGAATTTATAACATCTCAAGTTCATTTTTTATTTATTCACAATGCTTTTTTTTTTATTTGTTATTTGGCCCATCTCATTATGGATTCTTCAGTCTATGCTCGTTCTGTACATAACACTGTAGATAGCACTATTTCTACTTCTGAATCTGCATGATGTTTAATGATCCATTACATGCCTACCATTGAGTCACTAGAACCTAGACTTCAAGATATTTACAAAGGCATGCGATCTCCTGGTACTCCAAGATATGGGTTAGGGTATATAGAACAGTGTGACCAAGTCATCCTAGACTGCAGATTTTCAAATCCCTTACCCAATGACATACAAAGACCTATTGTGGATGAAATTCATAAATTTCATTCAATCATGAAAGGATGCCAGAAAGGATATATAAATGAAGAATGGATCAAGAAGATGATAAACTGGGATTTATTTACAAATCCAGAAACAAATGATTTCAATACAGCCGTATCGGACTCTGAAAAACTTAAACTTTCTAAAGATTGGCAGATATTTATATCTGACAAAAATCTATGGATCTCTTTCTTTGAATGGAAGAGGTTAAATAAAAAATCTGTAGTAAAAATGATGGGAGAAACTTCTGAGACCTCTCCCAAGCATAAGTGGAAAAGCATTGAAGGGCATATCGTAGAATCTAACTCTACTTTTCCACCTTTCAAAGCTATTGTCTTAGAAGACAATAACAGACAAGTTAAAGTAGTACCTTTGCTACTTTCTGTAATTAATAAAAGAGTCCAGTCAGTATTTGAACAAATCAACTGGACCAACACTGCCTTAAGAGGCATGGCTACCCACACCTTTGTGACCAATGACTATGCTCGAAAAAGGTCAAATTATAGATCTACAAGTGTCTACAAACACTATTGTACAGTCTGACAATCAAATCCAAGAAAAGATCACAGATGTGAAAGACAAAATGGACTCTTCCTCGTGTGAAATATCTTATAAATCCAGAGAGTCCACACAAAACCATGAAGAAATAATGGAAGGTCTAGGACAAGCTTTCTCTAGGATGGGAAAGACACTGACAAAAATAAGATAGAAGGATAGCAACCCTGATAAGCCTATCCCTGATTCGTTCATCCTTCCAAATCCTCCAATCTCTATACTGTCCCCTGTATATAAGCCCACTGAGACAGTAATCCAAAGGAGATTCCCTCATCATTTTCTAGAGGAAGAAAAACCCGAGTCTTCTTCACGAGACCACCATTCCCTAGTGACTGTCCAAAATCCTGCTTACGAAAACCTTCCACACCATACCAGCAGACCATCAGCCCCAGACCTGATAGGTAAAGGAAGATTGCCAGAAACACAGACATTTGCTGAAGACTGGTTTCAAGAATGGAACATTGACAGTCTGTCCATAGCACAGATTAGACAAATGATAGATAGAATGTATGTCTCTTATAATATTATGTGCATGAAAGGAAAAACAGAGATAGAGGCATGTAAATATATCATCCAGTGCTTTACAGGCACCCTCAACAAATGGTGGGAAGTCATTTCTTCCCCTGTAATGATTGCTAAAATGGAGGCTGAAGTTCTTAGAGATGAACAGGGAGATATTGTTTATCATACTGATGGATCTCCCCATAATAACATGACTGGTGCTCTCACCACAACAATCCTTGAGCACTGGTGTGGAACCGAATCCGAATTAGATGATAAACATGAGCTAATTCTTATGAATATGAAATGCAGGAAGATGTCTGAATATGAAGAATTTCATAAGGACTGGACATAGAGGATATTTGAGGTTCAGGACAGCCAAAACCTCCTCTGGAAACAGGTATACTTGGCAACAATTCCAAGTAAATTTGTTGAATATCTGAAAATGTAGGAAGTATTTAAACTTCCTTATGAGACGTACACATGGGGAGAAATTTACTCCTTAATCACTAAGGCCTTGATTGGATTATGTACTAGCATGAAAGTCCAAAACTCTGTATCTAAGCTTACTTATATCCCTGATCAAAAATCTATTTGTGAAAAATATGGTCTATACATCACAGATCCTGTCAGAAGAAAGAGGAAAAATAAAAGGGAAGTCAGGGGGGAAAAGGGAGGAAAACCCAAATATAGATATAGATATAGGCCTAGAACCCATTATTATGAGCCTGAAGATATCAAATTAAAAACTCATACCTATCGGGCTAAACAATGAATTCAGTGCTGGATATGTGGGAAATCAGGGCATATGGCCCATAACTGCCCATAAAATATAGCTTCTAGAAAATCTAAAGGAAAAATCTTAGAACAAAAGGATAAAGAGGCTCAATAAAAAAGGCAATTGGCTCTGAAAATGCATTGTAACAGATGTGGAGCCTATGATCATGAAACAAATCAGTTTCCTTACCATCCCTTCCCTAAAAGAGAAGAGGTCCATCTTCTCCAAGAAGGATGTTGTTCAAACTTTGATAGTACTTCTGAGTTTCAATACAGCTCAGAAGAAGAAATATTAATCAATCAGGACTGCAATTGCAGAAATCCAAATTTCTGTTCTTGCAAAAGTAGTATAGGCAGTTTTGATTATGAATCAGAACTAGAAATCAAGAGAAAATTAAAAGTCTATATGTTCCACAATACAGGAGATCAAGAAGCATAGATGCTGGCCCATATCAAGGCCCTGCCTAAAGGTGATATGAAAAATTCACTTCTTGATACTTTTGTAAAAAATGTTAAAACTGAACAAAGGGCCAAGAATGTCGAATCTTCTAAAAGAGAACCTTTGTTCATTGATGCCTCTTTTGATAGAAATACAAAGACTTTTATCAAGTTTAACAGAGAGGAAAAGCTACAAAATACCTCTATGACTGATCTAGCTAAAGAGGTACTTCTATTGAAAAAGGAGATTTTTGAATTAAAAGGAAAAATCAAGAAGATGGAAGAAGAAGCTGAATACAACTTCAAAATTGATTCTTGGGCTAGAAAGGAAATCAAAAAAATAAGAGAAAGATTGGACTCTATTCCTCCTCCATTAGAATATGCTCCCCATGAGAGTCCAAGGTCAATAATACAAGGGCAAACTGCAGCTCATATGCAGGGGCTCACAACTATGAAAATTATGCCCATCAAATTTCAAAAGTATTATGTCAGGATCAATATGGAAATTAATGGAGAAGTATTCAAACTAAATGCACTATTAGACACTGGATCTGATATGAATCTAGTAGATAAAGATTTGATTCCTGCAAAATACTGGCTTCCTAGTTACTGCTCTGCTATTGGACTAGGAAATGTAAATACTGCTTTAAATTTCGAGATTCCTAAAGGTATTTTGTTGTTTGATGAATATGCCTTAGGAATGAAATATTTAATCACTGAGTTGCCAGTAGACTGTATACTTGGCACACCATTTCTGTCTGCAATAGAACCTCATGGTTCTTATAAAAGTTCTACAGGAGAACCAAGGTATTTTATCACCCTACCAAGCATTGAAGCCCATCCTCCTAAAAGGATAGAACTGCCATTTATCTAAGAATCTCATGCTCAGATTGCCTACTGCTCAAAAGGTATGGTAATCATAAATAATTGGGATGATCATAGAAATGGTCCAGCTACTCATTATCTGGATGACAATACCCCATGGGAAGTCTATAAAGAAAATTGGATACCAGATTGGCAACTAAGATCTTCAGAAGGAATTGAATTCGGATTGCCAGGATTTTCAAGGAATACCAGTATCCATGTGATCCCTCCCCAACATGTAATTGGAAGAATGCATCATGCATCAACAATTGCTTCCAGACAAAAGTTAGTTGAAATGGGTGATCTAAGCAGAATTAGATTTGCTAATAGAGAATGGTTCTGTCAACAAACCCAAACATGGCAAGAAACTCTGGCCTGGAATTTCTTTCAAATAAACAGAATGAGAACTCTGCAATATTGGCCAAATTAGGATCCAGAAGAAAGATTGTTCAACATAAACTATTCACAATACAAAGCAATGTGGTATAATATCTGCCTCTGGACAGATAGGTACATATACTATTACTATATGGTTAAATTTTCTGTATTATTCATTGCTTTTCCTGAACCTGATTGGTTAGCAGAATGGTGGCAAAATTTGGGCTATATCCAAGCAAAATACATCTTGATGTCATTGAAATAGCTAGGATGTTTCCATCCCAAACATGAGTCTCCAAACTGTCAGTGATCTCTATTATGAAGAAGAATATAAAATCCTTTTTATTAGGGAAAGACATCCATGGATTATCAGAACCAGGTATGTACTTCAACAAGATGAAGATAGTAATGAAGACCCAGAATTGTACCGAGAAGTGTATACTCAACATTGGGATCCCTATAGATTCCGTCACTTTCATGACCATCCAATGGAGTGAAAATTTCCTTACTTACAGACAAATGGTGACAATTGGTTTTAGTGGGTTGACGTAACCAACTCCACAGTGTAATCAGATGTATTCATGTCTAAATGACCGACAGTGGTGCCATTTGGGTTTAGTGGGTTACCGTAAGCAACCTCCACCTTGTAATTATTGTCCCTTTGTAATAATGAGAATATTGGAAACTTGGAGCACTTCTCTGACTTTTGGTGCGGTTTGACCCACATTTCCAAGATACTCTACTTTATGTCATAACTAAATGTCCTCTGTTTGGGGAATCTTGTATGACAACCCCGTCAGACCTACTGTTCTATCTACTTTCGGTCGATATGAAATAAAGTTTATGATTTGGTCGGAGGATCTTGCATGATCTCTACTGCCAAATCCATAAAGTAAGATTTAGTGGTCGACACATAGGACCCAACGTCTTCTCAAATTACTTCTTCATGATGAATCTTCCTTCAAAAATTTGTATAAGAGAAGGATGAGAGCTCATTTGAGAGGATAAATTTTTTAGAGAGTTAGAGTCAGTCAGTCAGTCCGAGTTTCTAAGCTTCCCTTCTGTCTGAAGCTTTGTGTCTTTCTTTGAGTCTGTAATTAAGTTGTGAGGGAATACGAGCATCCTGCTCATGCTTTGTGCATCTGGCACAAAGTTGTAATACCTTGGCATTATGCTCTGATTTTAATACAAAGAAGTCTTCCGCTTATATGTTTTCAACTCTGAAGTTTTATTCATTGTCTCTGTAACATGCGCTCGTTATGATTTTGCTTATTTTCCTGTATTTGCACTCGATGTTCCTTGGTACTGTCTGATGAAGTTCACTGATCCAGAGATAAGGTTCACTGGTAGTTTGGTATAAAGCATCTGCCGAGCATTGGTAGTAAGTCTTGCGAAGGCAAGGAGGCTGCTATAGGGCAGTTGTAGGTGCAGAGATTCACTGAAAGACGGCTATAGGGTTCACATAAGGTCGCAAGAGCTTGGTGGAGTCCAAGTGGTGGGGTTCACAAGTCAGACAGAGTAAAGCAGCTAACTTGACGATATTGGTTCTGTCGAGAGTAGTAGAAACCAGAAGACCAGATGGCAAGAGGAGACAACGCATGAGACAAGAGTCCAATAGTCAAGCTTCATAACTATGACAGAGGAGGCCTATGACAAGCTATTCGATAGTATCAACTTATAAATGGTATCAGAGCCATACGACTTCATTTTTCCCCTTTTATACTGCTACAAGAAAAAGGGTGCCGAGGATGCAGGCAATAAGGATGTCTGCTAAGAGAAATTTCATCTTTAGACAATAGTCTTGGAAGCACAGAACTGCTTCCGGTATTTGAAAAGAGATTTCATTTGGGATGTTTCCCAATCCAACAACTAAGGCTTGAGCCTTTTGCCATAAAGATACAGGAATAATGTCCTTCTGTAGCATATTCAGATCTGATCATGTATCTATTAATGTTTTCAATTTGAAAGGTAATCCTTGTATTTTCAGATCAATCAGAACATGGTATTTCTAATGTTCTACTTGGAGAATCTGTTCTTTATGGTCTTCCTTCTATTCTGAACTATCCTTTTGAGCTTTGATAGTTTTCTTTAGTCTGCTGATTTCTCTTCCAATTTCTGATACATAAAGAGTTTGGACAGGACAACAGATAAGGTTTGCCTTTTGTGGAGTTAAGATCTTAGGACAAAGTCCTCTAGGATTTTTTTCAAAGGAGTACCATTCATAAAAAGAAATAAACACTTCTTCAGAGTTCATAAACTGTTTCCATTGCAGGGCCAATCTAACCTTTTCTTCATTTGAAGTTTTCTTGGCAAAGGCTTTAGCTTTTGAATGTGTGAATAAATCCCAGTTGAGCATTTCTTTCATCCATTCATCTTTGACTATGTCTTTCTTTCATCCTTTCATTAAGGAAAGAATTTTTTGGATTTCTGGAGATGAGGGTTTCCTTATATCATTAGGAAGATAAGATTGTCTTCTGAGATTTATTTCTGTACAAGGGTTGGTATGGATAACCAAGATATGAGGATCATGTGGAAAAGGAATGTCTGAACACTGAGGATGAGGACATTGTTCTTTGGTAGTAGAGTTTGGTGGAGGTAAATTTGTCCTGGGATTATGATTAGCATGTTCAAACTAGACTTTTTCTTCTTCTTTGAATGCAAAAAGAGTGGACAAGGTAATAAGTTCTCCACAGTCGAAGCATTTTACTGCGAAAGGAACTTGGCCAACTTTATTAGCTAAAGGCTGAAGTGAGGCATGTAAGCAGAAGGATGAAATGGATGATGAGGGATTATGATAGTTCTTTGTAAGAGAAGCTTTTTTAGAGAGGTTCCTCTGGGGAAAGGAAATTACTGCAGAATTTGAAGTTTCTTTTATCTGGGCTGAAGTAATAGATCTTGGGATAGGTTCTCTGGGAGTGTCAATGACCCAATCAGTAGGGAAGGATAGATTTTCCCATTTTATCAATTGATGTTACATTTTTTGATTCAAGGGGTCTGTTAGCACCAAAGTACTGGATTGAGATGCTTTACTAGGGGTGTGCAATACGACAGGAAACAAGGTATTAGCATGTCTAAAGCATCCCCTAATTTGAATGATATGTTTATCCTGGTAGGACACATATCAAATCTAGTCATTCGAATCTGGAGTTTTAATATATTTTCAATATTTTCATCAAAAGTATAAGCAGGAAAATTTGGATAACAGACAAAATAGACAGGTCCATTAGAAAGGGGGGCAACTTTTCCACCAATTAGGGAATCAATGAATTTGTTATGGGTCATATCCCTTACTGTGCATAGAACATATGAATCTATTCCTTTATGCACCAATGGGCTGATTCCAATTCTGATACATCCAAAATGAAGATAGTTTGTTCCATGCTTCTTGGCTTCGTTTTGGATCTCTTTAGCATTTATTATTGGAATTGTTTGGCTAACATCACTATTTTGTTGTATTCTGCTTACTGACTCTTTTACAATTACCCTTGTTACAGCCTTAAGGTGAAACGTATTCAGGTCTTGGTACACACGGTTGGGAGAAATGGGGGGTAATTTACATGCTGCTTGAGGCTGAGTATCTACTTCTTCTATACTAGCATAATTTATGCTTTGGGATCTATTGTATGAAAACATAGATTCTAAACTATTTACAAAATCAGGTTCAGGAGTACTCTGATCTTTAGTATTTTTAACATCTCTATAAGACATTGAGTGAGAATCACTAGATATAGTAGAAATTATATAACTGCACAGGAAAGCAGGGCGTTTAGTCTTGTGTCTTCTCGGAAGAAGATTAGATAGGCTCCTGGCTGACTGCTTAGGCATAAACTAGTAATTCTATCAGGAGGTCGCAGTAGTGGAAAATCTACCTTTAAAGAGCCTGAGATTACTGATACGGCCTCAGAAGTGTGTCGCAAGAGTGGAAACCTTGCCTTTAAAGGGCCCAAGACTCTTGATACTACATTGAATTCTTTCCACACACAGAATTTATCACACATAAACTAAAAATAGAGGGAATAACTTTTATCAGGTCGAAGAGTCTGATATCATACCCGGGGTGAAATGAAGTCGTATGCCAAGGGATAAATGTTTATTAATTTTATATTAAAGTTTAAATGTGGAGTAATACGAATATTTCAACGTGAACTTCAAACAATAAATTCTAATAATTGAACAATTCAAATATCTCAACGTCAAACTTCAAATAATAAATTAATAAACATGAGCTCACATTTTTTTTTTTTTTAAAGTAAAAAGAGATACTTGTATTATAGCATCATGAATGTACATATGTATACCATTTGGCAGCCACCTATTCTGTCACATAAGGGAAACCAAAACAGAGGGCTCCAAACGATGGTGTGACCATAGTTGCAGAGTTTCAATTTACAAAAATTGGAGTAGAAACTGAGAGTTTTAGCAGGAGGTTCTTTCCCCATAACTAGCCTAGGGCAGACTTCTTCCAGAGTCGCCATTTCTATGGTGATTACAACACTGTAAAAAAGAGTGAAAATAAAATCACAATTCATGCTGAAAATGAGAATAGACAGGTGTGGGCCACGTCAAGCTTTTGGGGAACCTAGACATCCATAGACTGTATAGGCCGAGATGTACTTATGCTTGTAGGTAGGGAACTAAACTTGAGAGGGGGTGTCTGAGAGTGCTTCAAACAATAGATCTAAACGTTGATGGATGGTTCTCTGGTCATGCTCCTCCTCTTCCTGTCGTTGTCGGATGTCAAAGAGAAGCTCCAAGTGCTCCGCTGTGAGATGAAACTTGTGGTGTGAGCTGTCGGCAATACCGTCATTGTCTTATTTAACATCGATCTCTCATGTGTCTTCAGAACCGTCATTTCCTTTGTCAGCACCGTCATTGCCTCCATCTGCACCAACCTCGCCTGTATCTTCCCCATATTTTGATAATTGCCAACTTGGGGGGATCTCCTCCTCCACAATGCACCCCCCTTCCCACCAACGCGGCTGAAAGTCTCGGGAGGTGGAGGGGCTAAGAGTCTCGGGGGACTTATGCAGAAGGACAAGGCTTGGGCTAGGCTGAGAAGGGAGCTCGACTTCTTCCACCTTCGTGCCAGAATGCTGCGGTGACAGAGGTGCTTCCTCCTTGACTTTGTTGGGTAGAGTCGAAGCAAGCTGGGATGGCTGAGGAGAAAGCTCAGTCAAGGCGGGGTTTCAGTTTTGGGAATGCGTAGAGGAAGCAGAGCTTAAGTCTGGGTAGAGGTGGGTAGGTTTTCCTCTTTTGGAATACACATGGCAGATTGAGCTTTGCTGGAGGGTCTACGGGGTTGGCTGAAATGAGCTATCAAGGTTCTCTGAGAAGCTGTGAGCCGATTATCCCGAGTGTAGGAATTTTTGTTCCTAGTGGAATGCCTTGGCTTTCCCTTGTCTCGGGGCATGGTGGGAGTCAGAGAGTGAGAGAAATACTAGTCTAAGGGAGTGCACAGGTCACCCAGGAGGTAAGCGAAGAGGCCATGAGGGCCAAGAAGCACAAAGCAGAGATGAAAGTTAGTAAACATCTGTAGAGAATAGGTGCCTTGGTCAGTTTTTAGGCTTATGAGTGCCATTGAAGTCCCTCCCATCATCATTGAAGGCTGACGGGACTGGTATAAGCCTCTAGTACTAGTGGCCTGGCTGGAGCACTCCTCCATGGGCGTCCGCAGGTGCACTCAATTAATATCCCCTATGGTGTATTCCATGGGGAATTAATATCATCAGGGGTGGCGGCTTGGAGTAATAACTCTCCCCGCCAGCTGCTTCTGCCACCTATCTCCCCTCTCTCGCCACTTGTCACCCCATCCGGGTGGACATGAGCTCACATGTTAAAATCGTTGTATATAACATATATTAATGAATAAAAGAAATAAAATTGCAAATTGTGAAAATAGTTTTAAAAGCTTTTATAAGTATATATATATATATTTTTTTAAAAGAGGTTAATTTGCAATAAAAAAGTAGTAGTATTTACTTTTATGTAGGAGATTAAAATTAAACATTATTAAAAAGTATATGATTTTATTGGAGATAGTTTTGATGATGACTATAAGATATATTAATTTTCTGGCAAATTTTATTTACACTAAACAAATCCAGAGTGGAAGTCTATTCTTACAAATTATTAAGGGTTTTTTTTGAAGTAACATGGTTTTCCTTGAATAAAGATGATTTTCTTTGAATAATGATAATGATAAGGAGTCAACCCACATTTACAAATAACAACCAATAATGATTATCCTCATTACCATTGACTACTTAATTATGAAGAGTTTTACCACTTTTAAAAAAAAATTATGAACATATCAAGGAGTTTTACCACTTCTAAATTTTTTTGTGTTGAAACATATCACCATTTAAAAAAGTAGTCTAAAAGTTCTTTGTTTTTATCTTTTTTTGACTAAATTTGTTTTACTAGATTTGTCCAAAATCTGGATAGATGAAATTGTAAATTTGAGTATTTTAAATTACATATTCTGGTGTTTAGGATTTTAGAGAGTGCTGAACAATTTATGCATTTAAAAAATGTAAAATTGTGATTTCACTAATAATTGATTTACCAAATTTCAATAATAGCTAATAAAAATTAAAAAAACATAAAACATTTAAACTACATCTTTAATAATAATTAAAACTAAAAAAAACAACATAATAATCATATCATAAATATCTTTTATAACATATTAGAAATATCTTTTAGATATCATAAATATTAAAATAAATTTAAACTAAAAAAATAAAAATATAATTATTTTGTTTTTAATTTTTTATTCATTATACTATATAAACTTTATGCATGATTTAAAATAAATGTTAAAATGATAATTTCTTCACCTCGTGTGACAAGGTGATGTCATTAAAACAAAAAACCACACTACACCCTGCATTTATTTGTTTGAAAAAACCACTCAAGTCATTTATTTTAAGACATTCACCGTTTAAAAAAAACCATAAATAACTTTGGAACCATTGCATGAGCATCTTCTACGGACTTGATAGCGTTATGTATTGTAATTATGGGCAAGGGTAATAGTGCTAACCATAGTTACTAAATTTGGTTGAATTAGTAAAAAAAATTGAAAATTTGGAGATTGGGTTCAGTTTGCATACATAAATTTGAATTCAGTAGGAGGGCATTAACAAAAATGAGGGAGTTAAATGAAATGATGACCCCCCATATTTGTAGAAGAAAAGGTGCACTTATTAGTCCTTGTCGTAGGCATAGAGGGACTATAGCGATCGATAATTCGTTGATTACATATTACTTTGTCCTTTGACCATAAATATTTGCATAATCCCTATTGTTGGAGCTAGGGAATTAAAAGGATATATTTTTATATAATAAAAAGCACCATATATGTAGTGATCTGATTGGATAAGAGATTGGAGGTGTTATTGTCGGCTCTGCTATTCCCAATGTTTTATATGGCAACATATCCAAACTTTTTCTTGTACACAGTCTTTTTGAATCATATATTTTTCCTATATATTGCTTGAAGGTGGATTAATGCTAGCATTAGTTCGAATGTTTGTATTAGCATTTTATGCTAGCTGAATATATTCTTAAGTTTTGATATGTACTAAGCATATTGAAATGTTTTGATATCCAAGCTTTATAGTGATTGAGAGTTCCAAAGTTTATAACGTCCTTGCCGGATGTATTTTTGTTGAAATGTATTGACATTTTTTTTGAGATGCCTCAATAGGCGTGACAGGTTGAATGTTTAGATGACGCGATGTCCTCCAACAGGCCTGAGATTTTAAATGTTTGCATACCGCGAGGTCCTTAGACAATCTGACAACCTTAAATGTTTATGTAAATACGCTTCTCAGACTACATTTTTCCTTGAAATTTTCCATACAATTACAATGAATTTGCACAGTCTTGTTTGTCCACTGCCAGTTCAATAGCCATTGTATGCTTCATCCTTCTTCTACCTTTGCAATGCAATTTCATTATCGTTGAAGCTACATAATTGTTTACTGATTCGGTGAGTGTTTCTTCTTCGATGGTATGTTGGTTGTTTCTTCTTGTTGTTTCGTTCACGAGTCGACCTGCGCTTCTACATTTCGTCGTTTCAGAGTAAGTTTCGATGCCATAGTTTCATTTCTATTCCTTGTTTGATGTTCAGTTTTTGCAGTTTGCAAGTAAGAATGTTTGCTTATTTGTAGTGGCATGGTCCTCGTATGTTTTTGGTTCCTTCTGTACTTGGGCTGCAGTTTCGTAATCATTGGAGATACATATGTTGTTTACTGGCTTGATGGTTGTTGTTGGTTCATTGGTTCGTGGGTTGCTGATTCTGTTTGTTTGGATTGGGTTTACACTTTGGGGCCCTAGGGGTGCAGTTCGACATGTTCGTGGTTTCTCGCTGGTTTGGTTCTTGTTGTTTTGTTTTGTTTGATTCGGCCTTGCAGGGTTGGGGTCCAACGATGGTGGTTGGAGCTTTTTTTTTTCTTTTTTTTTTGGATTATTATTGTTTTTTGGGGCTCTTTACGGTGTTCATCCCCTGCATCCATGAGTCGACATGCAGTTGTGTTATTTTCCCTATCTTCTAAGGTCAATATCTGTTATTCTTTGAGATTTTTTTGGTTCTTCAATGCTGGAATGAAAGAAAATAGTTGCATGCAAAATTGTTCAAGGATTACATGTGAAATTGCAATATCCGTTATTTTTTTGTTAGAATAAACCATATGCAGGCTACATTTATAAACCATGCATGGTCAGATGTGCCAATATGACATTAGATGTTCTTTCTCCTCTACATAGACTGGTGTGCACATGATACGATTTGTGTTGTGCTTGAGATATGATATGTGCAACAAAGATTTTGCAAGATTATATTTGGATGTTTGGAAGCATGTCTGGGTAGTTTGCCACAAAAAACCAAAAAATTGTATTGTGGGCACAACAGTCTATGTAGAGGATAAAGAACATGTGTTTCAATCGGTGAAAGCATATCTGGATAATTTTCCATGGAAAACCAAAAATTGTTTAGCTACGACCATGCAATTGCATGATATTTTGTGGCTTGCAATATATTTTGGGCAGGGAAAAAAATTACACGTTCACATCCATGGATGGAGAAGTGCAAAGGTTCATGTTTCTTCCTATCTTTTAGACTGTTTGTAGAGTCTGTTTTCTTGTATGTACATATTGCTTGTTCTTTGGTGCATACCAGCTCCCATTCATGTTCATTGTATTTTGTGCGTTCCCACATTCAAACAAACAGAATCACTGGAGAAAACGAGGGAGTCTTGACTGCATCAATTGAAGAGGATACAGAAAGGTGCATGCTTGTACTGTTATTTCATATTGCATTGTTTTGTATTTCGTTTATGGTCTGTATATGTCTTCACTTAGTTTATTATATGTACATGTTGCGTGCCTTCCTACATGGTAACTTATCTTCATTACATGCCTTCTTGTATACTAACTTGCTTCATGTCCGTTGTGTTTTCACTTCATTGGTACATTTAAACAAACAAAATAGATGGAGATGACGATGGAATATTTTGCGGGTAAATAACCATGTTTATCATTCTTTTACATGTCTATCTTCATTATAAGTTATCTTCAATACATGCCTTCCTTCATACTAAGCTACTTCATGTCCATTGTGTTTTTGCTGCATTGCTGCATTTAAACAAACATAATGGCTGGAGAGGACGATGGACTCTTTGGCGAGTAAATAGACTTGTTTCTCTTTCTTTTAGATGTTTGTCTTCATACTAACTTTCCTTCATGTCCATTGAATATTTGACGTTGCTTCCTTGGAAAAAATAGGTTGCTTAGACAGGGAGATGAATTGTTATGTGCAACACCAGAGGGTTCTCTAGTACAATCTTCTAAAAGGTATATCAAGTGTGCTAGTAAATTAAATATACAAACCGGGTGGGGGCATATAATATTAGAATTGAAAACGATTGCTTGGCAGCAGTGGCCCTTTCTAGCCTCCCTATTTCTACTTTTTCCTTTTTGTTTTCTAATTCATCTACTTAGTGTATTTTCTGAAAATGCCTTGGTGCATCAGTTGGCAGACTAATGGTTTCACATCTGTGGCCACGCTTCTACCTTATTCCATAGTTGCCCACTTTCTTGATTGTGGGTGTCGGGTTGGCAGGTTGAATATTTCTCCCCTACCTTCTAGGGGTCTGTGATATACAGATTAGCCATGGTACCCCACCCTTATGCCCTATTTACTGTCAAACATTTCTCCAGTTAAAAAAAATCAGATGCATACAATTTTACGGTTATTTAGTCCTTCTGATGGAAAATATACAATGCATATGCTTGTTTAGTCCTGATGTTCATGTTCACATGCTTGGATCATAAAAAGTTGAACTAGTGACATGGGCATGATCAGTTAATCATCCCAGACATCGGCAGACCGACAAGGCCAAAGGTAAATATACATATGCTCTTCTCTTACTATGTTTACTAAACAAATATCCTTGGGTATATATTCATCTATGGTATGGTGGATATGTTGATTTCATCTGCAATACATGGTTTGTAGCTCGCAAGAAGTATCAACAAGTACAAGCGAGACACCGAACGTGTTGCATGTTCCGTAGACTAAGAGGCATGGTTGCAAAAATCTGGCTCCATAGTTCATCAACACTATGTGTGTACTTGCAGATTTATGTCAGTGAAAGAAGAATACAAAAAAACACAAAAAATGCACACTACCATTCACTTTAGTTTTCTTTGTAGTGACTATAAATACAAATTTTTATATAAATCATTTCAATTGCACAAATAAATTAATCACCAGAACATATAAAATTTATTGAGCTAAACATAATAGCTTACGGACAGCCTCATAACACATCATATTTCTTAAATTGCATAAAACAAATACGTAAAATAAAATACCTTAGTCTGATGCTAACCTTCCGCTTGTCTTGTTGACCTTCCTGCTACTGCCTTGCCCAGCTTGAAGCCACATACGAACTCTGCCCAAACCGAGTTTCCACCCTGCCAACTAGGACAACTTCCTAGCTCCAGGATACCATATGGATATCTTGGCCCTCGTGCCCAAAACCTCCAGCAAACCGGTGCCCCCTGTACTGATCCTTTGCTCGACTCCCCAACTCAAACTCTCTCCAGCCAATTCTCGAATCCAAGAGAGCCCTCCCCCCAAAATCCAAGTCGAATTATCTCCCTCTTCCCTCAACCCTCTTCCACTCATATCCCCCTTTCACTTCCCTTTCTCCTCATTTAATTCTTTACCTACACATTTATTACCTTATCCCCCTAGTTAATGCCCCTTATCCACTTATTAATGTTCCTTATCCGTTTATTATTGCCCCTTATCCCCTCCGTATACGTAATCTTTAATTTAAACAATATAATTTATTAACCCTATTAAATTTATTACCGTGTTCATTCAATGTGATAGGTAATTAATTTAGTTAATTAGTTAATTAATCAAAATTATAACAATTAATTAACTAATAAATATTTAATTAATATGATTATGCCAATCTTTGTTTAGTTAAAACCATGTTAAGACAATTAATCACCTAATTAATTTTGCTTAATAATCCCTAAGCATATATTCTACTAGGGCTGTTACATTCTTGTTAAAAAATTGTCACCAGGTCTAGAGTTGTAATATCTAAAGTACTATCAATAGAGGGCTTGAACGACCGCCGGACTGGACAAGTGTTCGTTGGAGACATAATGGTCATCTATATCACCTACTTGGAAAAGCCAGACAAAAGTAGATCCAATATGCGCCTTGACATGACAAACAAGGAGGCCATGATGACATTGACACTGACTGTTCCTCCACAACTTGTCCAAAAACATGCAGAAAAGATACTGCTGGGTAATGGGATATCCATTACAAATTTTAATATATTTCCCAAAACAATATATGACCGGGGTGATTGCGATCAAATTATTTCGCTCAACGAAACAATCATTGTGGAAAAAAATTTCGTTGTTTGTTCAAAATATCTTTTTGTCCCAGACTGAACTATCAACCAACTTGCATAGAGCACTTATATTTACCCAATTGGAACGATTGGCGCAGTTGTCACATTGGTCAGAAAACTTGGCTCGCAACACATTCTCCATATAAATGATGGAGAGTCGGATAGGGACAAGGCAATGGTACTGCTTTTCATATTCAGTTTTGTCCTTTACTTTTGCATGTGCATGTATCTCGGGTAAGTTACACAAATATTGGACTGTTCCATGTTGTAGCTACAATTGTTCGATACATATTTAAATTTGTTTTCTTCAATGGAACAACAATTGCATAAAGGGCAGATTCCACTTATGATGTTAAAAAATATAACAAAGAAAAGGGATGTTAGAGAAAGGATCTTTTGGACAACCCAGACAACGTTTGTAACAGAGTTGCGAGCAGATATAGTAGAGGATCTGAAGAAACTAGCTAGCTCTACCACTGTTGTGCGTATACATCCACAAAATCATCCTCACTTTGCTTATAGAAATATCCTTCAACAAATTTTTGCAGCCTGTTTAATTTTTTTCTTATTTTTTTAAGGGGAGGGGGGGGGGGTGTAGTTGTGTATTATATTGTTCAGTGTATTAATTCCTATGCTCGTGTTCCTAGGTTGAATGTGTTTTGGCTGCATCCAATGTGTACTCGACCCGCTTTGAACCTGTATGTGCAAAATGTAACTCTCCTGCTTCCGCCTCCGCTTTGATAAGTGATGATACGATTTATTGTCTACGATGCAGTGAAAAATGTCCATATATATATATGGACATTGCGTCAATGTTGTCATCTGAACCATGGGAAACACAACCGTGCATTGTACGGTTAGGAAACCTCTGTTACAAAATGTGCTTCCTAAGTTGGCAGAGTTTTCATATGAAATGTATCTATAGAAAAATGCAAGCAATGTCTACATGTTGCGGGAGCTTCAAATACACAACAAATTCATCTTAAATGAGGACAATGCAATTTTGCATATCGAATGAAGAAGGGAAATGTATATATATATATATCAAAATTTGGCTGGAAACGAAAATACCTCATGTGTCTCTGTAGTATTTCTTCAACATCCAGATGAATGTTCATCAGACTTGGCTAGTTGGGATTGCACGCACATAAGATTGTTCGGTCCAAAAAATGGGAAGCATGGAAGAAAACCCCATATATCCCATGGCCCCGGTTATTTTCTACTGGGAACATATAACGAATGCAAGAGAAAATGAATGTGACGATGTCTTTTCTTTGTATATCAAATTGTTTGGTGCAAAGGTCGATGGGTCCTTCTCTGTGAAACCTTCTAGGAACTTGCTTGCGGCCTGTTTGAAGTTTGGTTGGTTCTCATTTGTGTGCTTCGTCTCTCAATTTGTATACCGTGGAAATCCAACTATTGTTTGAAGGACACGAAACAATATAATTGAATTATTTAGCAAGCTGGCATGCAGATCCGCCTGAAAATTTCTATGGCGTTGTGACACAAATGTAGTATGTGACTTGTTTTAGCAGATTTTCTTGATTGATGAACATGGTAAAATTATTTTCCTAGAATAATTTGAAATCAATGAATATATACTGTGCAAAGTGCAATTGTGGTATCATATGAACAAGAGGCCCTTAAAATTCAAATTGGTCACTGTTTTGGCATTTTTTCGTAATCGATGAACTCAATAAAATTAATGTCCTGGAATAATTTGAAATCAACGAATATATATTGTGCGGAGTGAAATTGTGCTATCATATGAACAAGATGCCCTTATAATTCAAATTCGTCCTTGTTATGCTTGTGGTGATAGACTTTTAAAAAAACTTTATTTTGTTTCCTTCATTTTTTTAAAAATAAGTGATTTAACATCCTTAATTTAACGTAATTCGATTGTACAATATCAATATTTAATATTAATAATTTAGTATTTGAAAATAATGTTTTTAGATAAAGTTAGATAAGATGACCATCCATAAACAATTGTAATCTTGAACCCGCTAGTCATGGAGTCTTGTCGATCTGTATGTTGCAGAACTCAGAGTATTGTTTGGAGGACAGGGGACAATAGAAGTGCAATGTTGAGCCAACCAGCCCGCAAGTCCACCTGCCAATTTGTATATCGTGGAAGTATGGGTTCTATTTTTAGGACACAGAACAATAGAGGCCCAATTTTGAGCTCGCTAGGCCGAGAACCCACGATCCAAAAAGTGCCTAAGTATGGAATGAGGGATCCACATATGCTCAATAAACTGTCATGTCCATAGTTTATAAAAGTACACGTTTACTATGTATTGCTTGTTTGTCGAAATTTTTTTATATCACTCACCCGACCAAATTGTACAAGCTTTCTTGTCTAACTAAATTATGCAATATCAATATTTAATATTATTAATTTAGTATTGAAAATAATGTTTAGATAGTTGATAGGGATTACCATCCGTAAACATTGGCAAACTTGAACCCTCCAGTCCTCGAGTCCATCTGTCAATTTGTATATCGCGGAACTACGAGTGCTATTTGGAGAACACAAAACAATGGAAGTATGGAATGGTGGATCCGTACATGATCTATAAAAATTTCATGTCCATAGTTTATAAGAGTACATACTTAGTATGTATTACTCGTTTTTCAGAAAACTTCTAGGTGCGGAAGTTAGCAGATTCACAACTTCATATTTCACTTACTTTTATATCACCAGCCCGACCGACCGCTTCCCCATTTGATATTATAATAGCCAAATATAAACTAGCCCAAGTCCAATTGTGCTATGACATGAACATGAGGACCTTAAAATTCAAATAGTTGGCAAATCCGCTTGTCAATTTGTATATCGCAGAAATGTGGGTGCTATTTGTAGGGCACGGAACAACAGAGGCTCAATTTTGAACCCACCAACCCGAGAAACCATCATCCAATTAGTGGCTAAGCATGGAATGAGACGTCTTCACTTGCTCTATAAAATATCATGTTCATAGTTTTTAGTACATCTTTACTATGTATTACTCATTTCCTCCGAATGTTGTTTAGAAGAAACGAAACAATAGAACTGCAATGTTGAGCGACCCAGTCCGCAACTTTGGCTATCAATTTGTATATTGTGGGATTATGGGTGCTATTTGTAGGATACAGAGCAATAGAGGCTCAAATTTGATCTCGCCAGACTGAGAACCCGCAATCGGAAAAGTGGCCAAGTATGAAATGACAGATCCATACAAGCTCTATAAAAACCTCATGTCCATACCTTGTAAGAGTTCATACTTGGTATGTACTACTCTTTTTTCGAAAAACTTCTACCTGCGAAAGTTGGTGGATTCACGACTTTAGGTTTAAATTACTTTTAAATCACTAGCCCGACTGACCGCTTCTCCGTTTGATATTGTAAGAAACGAATATAAACTGGCCCAAGTCCAATTGTGCTATTACATCAACACGAGGCCCTTAAAATTGAAATAGTCCGCAAATCCTCTTGTCAATTTGTATATTGTGGAACTCTGGGTGCCATTTGTAGGGCACGGAACAACAAATGCCCAATTTTGAGCCCGCCAGCTCAAGAAACCATGATCCAGCTCGAGAACCTGCAATCCAAAAAGTGACAAAGTATGGAATGAGGGTTGCGTACATGCTCTATAAAATCTCATGCCCATACTTTATAAAAGTACATATTTGGTATGTATAACTTGTTTCTTGCGAAATTTTGTAGGTGTAGAACTTGACGGATACACGTGTTCATATTTCCACCCGTTTTTATATTAGCAGCCCGACCGACCGACTTCTTGCCTGTTTCATATTATACAGTATTTTTGGAACACAAGTTTCCGAATACGCGGGTTTTTCTTTGAAATAACATATTTCACATTCTTTTATAATTTTATGTAATTAAATTGTACAATATCAATATTTAATATTAATACTTTAGTTTTGAAAATAATGTTTTTTGGTAGTGTTACATAGTTCATAGGGATTACCATCCGTAAACAATCGCAAGGTTGGGCTCGCCAGCCCTGGAGTCCATCTGTGAATTTGTATATGGCATAACTCCGATGATTGTTTGAATGACATGAAACAATAGAAATGCAATGTTGAGCGAGCCAACCCGCAAGTCCACCAGTAAATTTTTATATCGCGGAACTCTTGGATGCTATTTGTAGCTAATGGAACAATAGAGGCCCATTTTTGAGCTCACCAACCCGAGTACCCGCAATCCAAAGATTGGCTTAAGTATGGAATGCGGGAACAGTGCATGCTCTATAAAATCTCATGTCCGTACTTTCTAAAAATAGATTTTATGTATTGCTTGTTTTTTTCGAAAAATTTCTTGGTAAGGAAGTTGGTGGATTCACGTATTCAGATTTCACTTACTTTTATATCACCAGCCCGACCGACCGACCGCTTCCCGGTTTCATATTGTACAAAACTCCTTGTGTTAATTAAATTGTACAATATCAATATTTAATATTAATAATTTAGTATTCAAAAGAATGTCTTTAGATAATGTCAAATAGTTAATAGGGAGTTCGTCTATCAATTTGTATATTGCGGAACTCCGAGTATTGTTCATATGAAACGAAACAAAAGGAGTGCAATTTTGAGCGAGCCACCCCGCAAGTCTACTGGCCAATTTGTATATCGCGGAATTATGGATGCTATTTGTAGGCCACAGAACAATGGATGCCCAATTTAGAGCCCGTCAATTCGAGAACTCGCGATTCAAAAAGTGGTTAAGTATGGAATGTGGGATCCGTACATGCTCTATAACATTTCATGTTCATAATTTATAGTACATATTTAGTGTGTATTACTCGTTTTTCCGAAAATTTCTAGTTTCTCTTTTCTCTCTACTTTTCCTTTTTGAAATGTGGGTTCTTGCATAGACGGGTTTAACATGCGTTTCCATTATATCGTCACCTGTAACTAGCACCCCGACTTCCGCTATTTACAAATTTGCAAACAAACCCCCCTTCATCTCATATGCTTTTGCTTTCTGTTTACTAGGTCCTTTTTTCGAATGTCTCATGCTTTTATATATAGAACCCTAGGTTCAGCAATATAGAAATTTCCCTCTCGCCATTGCGCTTCCATTGTTCCCCTATGCACAAACAACATTCAAAATTCCGTGACATACAAATTGACGGTCGATATCTATCACTGAGATGCAATATGACCATTGGCCCTTCACGTCTCCTGGGTATACCTTCTGCCCTTTTTATTTTGTAACCTACCCAACCACTTTCCATACTTAGGTATTTCTTGGAATCAGTTTCGCGGGTTGGTTGGTACTTCAACGCAATTCGCCATCACCGATGCCTTCGTACTTGTTTCCAGATATGCAATAATTAAGCTTTAATGCTAGTAGTTCATCCTATAGGAACCGTTAAGATTGTCATTAGTGTCCGGAAGTCCGAAGAATATTTGTCATTACTACGAATTAAACTAAGATTTGCGCACAAGTATGTTATCCTTTCCAAGTATTCATTTCAAACACGATGCAGTCTATTTTTTGTGCGTCGACGGGTTGGCGCTTTTAATAAATTTCTAATTCTTAATCTCTCTTCGTCATCACCGCGACCTTCACACTTTTTTCTAATTATGCAATTAGTGAGCTGTGATGGTGACATCTCATTCCACATGAACCTTGGAGATTGTCATTGATCACCGAAATGCTCGAGGAGATATTCCATTGATACACATTAAACCATAATTTGCAGAGGGTTATATTATCCCTCCCCGATTTTCATTTCAAACATTGTCTGAAGCAAAAGAAAATTATTGTTAAGTTGTGGCAGCAATTCTGTCCAGATACAGTGAACACATCGGGGCATAATGGCTAGAGGTTCCACTATTCCAAGGAATATTCTTACTACTCATCTCCCTCCACCCAGGAGCAAAAAAGGAGATGCTCCTAGAGATGTATTTCAAGCCAAAAAATTATTCACTTGTAGGACTATTGTCCTGTTCTTTGGATATACAGTTAACATTTTCAGGAATCAGGTAAAAAAGTATCATTGCTGCAAGGCTTTTTTCTACTAGTCATCTCCTTCCACCTAGAATGGACTAATTTGGGCCTCTAAAATTGCACGTGCAACCTGCACTCCTGAATTGTTTCCGACTATGCAGAGGCGGTTTCAGCTAAGGGATATTCCATTTTCCCTGCAACGTTTTTCATCTTCTTCCTCACGGGAAGCTTCTGAAAACTATCAATTTCAGTGCAGGATGATTCATCGAGGATAAAACTGCGAGGATCTTGCATATTGCAGATCCCGTGCCTATGTTTGTCACAGATACGTTCAATGTTTTGGCTTGAAGAACTGAGTCCAATTTCTAAGGATAGATGTACAATAATCAGTGTTTTTCTTATTTTTTAAAATGGATTTGCTATTAAAAAATAATTTCCTTGGACTCTTCGTTGCTGCTTCTTTTTTGAATTTAAAGCATGTTTTCATTGGAATGGTTCGGTGCTCTCGTACTTCTTTGATATTGTGTTTACTTAGGTTATTTTTTCTAAGATGGAACATTTAAAAATTATATGACAATGTACTGTGTCAATCCACCAGCCTTTTATGCAAACAAAAAATGGATTACATAGTTTCAAACCAATGTTCAATTCTATTCGTAATGTAGATAGAACATAACAATACCAATGTACAATCTTGCAACAAAATCGTTATTCTTGTTTCTAGACATGCAATTATTAAGTTTTAATTCTAACAACCCATAATGCAAGAAGTTTAATACTTGAGTTAATATGTTGTAGTCATGGAAGAATGTATGAAGACACACTTACACCCACACGTTACAATAAAATCTAATCTTCAACAAAGCATTTGTTGGCAATTAGTAGAAAATGAAGTTTAGTAGTTAAGTTAATATGTTACAGTCATGGAAGAATGTATCAAGAACATACTTACATGCATAGGTTGCAATAAAATCTAATCTTCAACAATGCATTTGCTGACAATTAGTAGAAAATGATAGTTTTGCAACAACGGGGATTCTTTGAAACCAATTCGTGCTTACGAAAATTGCCTTCTGCCTTTCTATTTTCCCACTCTTTTATTCCCTGTAGTTTCTCTTCCTGGTTATTTAATCATTTTTTTTTCGAAAATGCCTTGTTGTGCGGCTTGGCAGATTCACGTGTTTCCAACGAGCGCTTCCCCTTTCTTTAAATTGACCCTCTATTATTCTGTGTCCTACAACTAGCACCCAGAGTTCCGCGATATACAAATTGACAGGCAGACTTGCATGTTGACTAGGTCAACATTGCACTTCTACTTTTTCGTGACCTCTAAACAACATTCGAAGCTCCATGATATACAAATTGATAGACAAGCTCCAGGGTTGGAGGGCTCAAGATTGTCTTTTTTTACGGATGGAAAACTACTAAAACAAGCCATACCACATTTTCACCACATAAGCTATATTAAAGGGCAAAGCATTTCCTCTATAGTTCTGTGTCATGCAAACAACACCCACAGTTTCACACTATACAAATTGACAGCCAGACTTGCGGGCTGGCTGGCTAATAAAATGCCTCGCAGTTCTGCGATATACAAATTGACAGACAAAGCATACAAGAAAGAACCAAGTAAACTCGTGGATCGTATTCCTGGTCATTGTTTTTTGTTCCCGCCAACTTCACAATTCTGTTCCGTTTCTCTTTTCCTTGAACTTTTTTTCGTCACTTATTCGTTTTTTCAAAAATGTATGGTTGTGCGTGTGGGCAATGTTGCGGGTTCACACTTTCACTCATGCTCTTTTATCGCAACACCAACCGACCACTTCCCCATTCCATACCCAAAAACTTCTCTGACCACGAATTCCCAATAAGCATGCTCTAGATTGGACTTTTGTTGTTCCATGGTCTGAGAATAGTACTGTCACTTCCGCGATATACAAATTTACAACCAGACTCAGATCATACCCTCTTCCATATTATGGTCCACCTATCATGCCCTCTTCCGTGGTATACATTTTGCACTGAAAACTTCCGAGAAACACAATTTAACCGTCTGGTCCTCACATCTTTTGTGGAACTATTGTCACCCCATTTTGAAGCCCGTCTGTCCTCTTTCCATACTTCGCCATTTCTTCGAATTTCTTTGGTGGATTGTCGGTTTGGCTGGTTGAAGAAATATTCAGTTCCTATTCATTGTTTCCTATGCCCACTCCCCTTTGCAATTAGAAATTACCAATTATATATAATATCTTATTTCTAGGCATGCAATTAGCAATTTCCCTATTCCATACTTAGCCACTTTACCGGAATTCTGCAAATATACAAACTGGTCGCTGAACTGCCCCATCATCATCTCTTTTGTTTTACACATTTTGCACTAAAAAATTTCGATACATAAAATTTGATCGTACAACACTCACGTGTCCTGAGTATCCTCGTAATGCTTTTTTGAATACCGTCCAACCGCTTTTTAGAGCTTGCCATTCTTTCCTTGTTCTCCATCATCTCCGTCAACTTCGCACTTTTCTATAATAAAAGAAAGAAAAAAGTTATATATATATATATATATATATATATATATATATATATATATATATATATATATATATATATATATATATATATATATATATATATATATATATATATATATATAT
>JZKD02S2011033.1:415771-440427 GCA_000966675.3 Picea glauca
GCTCAAGGAGTTAACTCAACTAGTTGTCACTAATTTTATTGGGAAGCCTCACTTAGATTTCCTTGTAAAATTTTCTTTGAAAAAAATACATATAACAAAGGATAACAAAAATATTTAAGTAATATAGACATTTTACCTTTCAAAAATTATAGTAATATTATAATTTTTCTCTTTTTATAAGGACTTTCAAGTCTTTGGGCAAAGTTTTATGAGATTTACTTTTAAAACACCTTTTGTGATTATCAATCTTTAATATAACACTGCAGTTTTGTGGATCTATTTACCTATTGATGTTTGCAAACTCATGTTACTATTGTATATTAATATTCTTAATTTCTCTTTTTCATTTCCTTATTTGCAATATTTATTATTATTTATTTTTGAAATATCATGAATTAAAGTATTTTGAGTATTTATTATGTTGAACATTTCCCAAATTATGTTTTTATTTATTTTTATTGTCGATGAATCAATACCATTTTATTTTGTGAAACATAATTGATTCAAGATATTTCTTATCTTTAAAAGTTTACCCTCTGTTCTTTATGTGATTTTTGTTTTTTTTTAATTTATCTTAAAAAGTTGGTTAAATGAGAATATGGTGTTTTCTATTAATATGAATACATGTCACTTTTAGTTTTATTTAAAGCTGATTTTATTTCAATTATTTGTTTCAAGTCTTGTTTTTTAAAAATATACACATTTCTACACAAAATATTTTCAGTTGATTAAAAAGAAAATTTTAAAACCAAAATCTGTGTTTTGAGGCTTACCCCCTTTAGTTTTTGGAATATTTCAATAAGCCTAAAGAAGATAGGATATTTTCATCCATAAGATGCCTTAGCCCTGCTCTTTTCTTAAAAAACAACCTGAGGAAAACACATTGAGTAGGTTAACTACACTAGGTTTGAATATGCCATATGTAGGCTCAATCATATTAAGATTGAATTAGTAGTACATAGATATGATAATAGTGAAAATAAATACACAAGACTTCTTAAATCCAATTGTAATTGAGTAATCAATACATAAGTTTAATCGTACTTGTGTTGAATATGCAACACATTTTTCATAGTGAATCATTGTGATCGACTGCACAATGTGTGTATGTGATGCACTATATTTGTGGGATCGTATGGAATTGAATATGAGTGGCCTATATCCAATCATTTGAGGTTGAATATACACTATGCAACTTTTTTTCCCTTGGAAAAAAATCTTAGAAAAATTTCAAACACTTCTCTCCATTTAAGGGATGGTATCAAGTATAAAGTAGGAGGTATATACTTGGTGCACCTAACCTCATGAGAATCGAATCAAAGACCTACACAACATTCCTAACTATCAACAACATCTTAGCAACAATAGCACCAACTAATTGAGCTAACTCTCAAAGTTTAAAATGTCTAGAAACATCTCATTACACTCTTCAACACTTAAGTAAGATTAATATTGTTGGTACTTTTCCCATCCTAATCCAACATGTCACAAAAGGGAATTGAACCTTAGATGAGGAGGATAACAACTTTCTTCCTAACCACTCAAACTAAACTCAATTGACTATATACTATGTAATTTACTTTAAGAATCTATGGAATAAATGTCTTGATTATGGACATTCCTTGATAAGAGCCTTTGTTGAAAACCTACCCTACGACCCTACATTTTTTTAACCATGGGAATCTATAACTTGTTAGAGTTCCTGGAATAGGCTCAAAATCAAGCCCATTGGTTTCCACTATAACCCAAGAGTATATGTAATAGGTTGTATGCCAAATATACCAATAACTTATGACTTAGCAAGGATTGAGAGTCCAAAACCACACCTGTGGGGGTCCCACTCGTGGGAGCATCCACCCTTCTAACCTTATCACAACATGCAAAATGTCTCATCTAAGATTTGAACCTAGGTAGAAAGAGTGAAAGACGTACCTCCCAACCATTAAAATTATTGCCTCTTGACTACCCTATAAACCTTGATCACATGCAACTCTATGATCTGTTACTAATAGAAAAAGTACAAATGAGAATAGTTTTCCATAACTTTTAATGTCAGCTGTTCATCTGGTCTAGTGGCATTATAGTACCCTCCCACGGTACTGACCAGGGTTCGATTCCCTTGATGTGCATTTGTAGTTTTGTGAACCCTACATTTCCTGAGTGCAAGTTTTATTTATTTTATGAGACTGGATTTCGTTTCTTTTCATTGGATTTGTGAACGATGAATAGTTTGGAGTTTTGTCATTCAAAGTCTAAATTTATTTCTGACCCGGGTTCGAATGCCGAGATGGGTATTTGAAGTTTTATTTTTATTATGATAATGGAGAACATAAGAATCAAACAAGATAATTATGATGAAAATATACAAGAATAAACTAGAATCCATTCAAACATAGTTGTCTGGGTGGTGTAGTTGGTTATCACGTTAGTCTAACACACTAAAGGTCCCCAGTTCAAACCTGGGCTTAGACATCATTAACTATACTATAATCGCTTTTGAGTGAGTGTGCAATATACTCACTTTTTTGTTTGAGCATAAAAATTTAGATAATAAGTGCAATGGAATCTTTGACACTCGGCTATCAATCACAGTCCCCAAAACAGCCATTTGTTTTTCAACATAAAAGAGTTGCCATGATTACATTTTTCTTTTCAGCAGAAAAGAGATTCCATGATTGTTGGAGCATGGAAATTTAGATATTAAGTGTAACGGAACACTCGGCCATCAGCGACAGTCACCAAAATAGACATTTGAGTTTGGTCTTAAAAGATTTTTGAAGCATAGAGTTGCCACGATTGTTGAAGCATATCAAGATTTTCAGCCAAAAAAGAGTTTCCATGATTGTTGAAGCATATCAATATTTGGCGATACAGAGAGAAAAACAAACTAAGGCTTCCCAAACTGATAATTTAATGAGCATAATTATTTTACTGATATATTATGTGGATGTTCATACAACGAAAAACAAATTATTCATTACATACTTTAGCGTAGACAACTGTCACACCAACATTCTTGTTTGGCGATCATGAAGACCAAGCATTTTTTATTTACAAATAAAATTAATAATGAGAGGTGAGAAGCCTTTGACAACTTAAGATTATTCCACCATGATCGGAATTGAAAAAAGCTAAATTTTCCCAGACCGTCTGAGTAAATCGGAATTGAAAAAAGAGATGATCCACGTCTTCATTTTCTATCTTGCATAAGGGGCACCTCCCATGACCTTGCCAACCTTTACTCTGCAATACTTGCCACGTTAGTATTTTGTTTTCGACAACCATCCAAATAAAAAGTTTTTTCTTCAATTGAATTTCCCACTTCCATAATTTGTATGTCCACCCCTTCACCTGTGGCCACTCAAAGGTAGAAATAAGCGCTGCATAAATATTTTTTACTGTCATTCTATCTGAGGAATCCCCTCCCGTCCATATTAGAGTGTCCTCCTTCTCACTAAGAGAAACCCCTGCCTCATTTAAGTTTATACAGTATTGATCCCATTCTGATTCTATATTACCCAAGATCCCCAAATGCTTTTCGCTAATCCATTTCTCAGATAAGCTAATCGAGTCTTGATAGACCGATGCCAGATTCAGGGTAAAAATCCCTTTTTGGGTGAGGATTGTTTTCATCTAATCAGACATGATGGACTTTTTTCCTAAGCCAATTATTTGATCTCTTCCTAGATAAATGTTACTTCCTTTCCCTAGCGTCCAGCTCAACCAATGAAGAATTACATGTACTGAATGTACCATGTTGTTCCACATCCTCGATGCCACATTCAATTTATGATTATTCAACCTTACCCAATCAATAATCGTACGAATTTTGATGTACTTATCTCTTAAGAGTTTATGCCATATCCCCTGTTGAATCAAGAACCTCTACAATGAGTTTGCGTTGAGTGCCGTATTGAATAAGGACAGATTTCTAATCCCCCATCCCCCCAATTTTTTGGATCTTGATAGTAGATCCCATCTACATAAATGGATTTTTTGAGAATCTTTGCTTCCATTCCACAAAAACTTGAACATCAATTTCTGAATTTGATTTAAAACAAATCAAGGAATGGCTTCCATTGACATCCAATACATTGGCTGGCCTTCTAAACCTGATTTCACCAGAGTATATCTACCCCCCAATGAAAGCCATCTATTGCACCATACCTATATCCTCTTCATAACTTTGGTTAGGAGCCAGTCCCAATCTTTAGCTTTGTAGGATCCAATCTTTAACCAATAGCCCAAATACTTAAACCCCACAGACAATTCCATAAAATAATAGGGGAGGAGATTTTTGTAGGGAGTAAGATCATTACTCGGCATTCCTGCATGAAGAACTGTAGATTTGGACTGATTAACCATTAGTCTAGATGCTTTGCAAAAAAAACAAATGATTTTGTCTATTTCCCACCACTCCTTTAAGTCCACCCTCGTTAAGATAATAATATCATCGACAAATAAAACGTGCAGAATCTTATAAAGACTGGAAACTTTTATACCTGAGATTTTACCTTCTCCCTAAGAAGATTTCAATAATAGATTGAGCCCTTCCATAACGAGGATAAATAATAGGGGCGACAAAGGACATCCTTGTCGCAACCCCTTACCATTTTTAAATAAATCTGTCACTTCTCCATTAATTAAAACAATGAAAGTAGGTGAAGAAACACAAGCCATTATCCAGTTGGTCAGTTGAGTTCCGCATCCCGTTGAAATAAGAATGAGTCTTAGAAAGTCCCAATCTACACAGTCATAGGCCTTCCTTAAATCCAGTTTTAATACTAGTGCACTTAATTTCTTTTTTTTAATATTGTGTAAACTTGCATGTACTGTTACGATAGCTTCTTGGATTCTCCTCCCATGGAGAAAGACAAATGTTTCTTCATAGAGAGTGCTTGATAGGTAGGGTTTGATCTGATTGGATATAATCTTGGAAATTAGTTTATAACATAAATTACATAAAGAAATCGGTCAGAAATCGTCAAAGGTATTGGGATTTTGTGTCTTCAGAATTAATGCCAAGAAGGTTGAATTTAGGTTGCCCCCCACCGATCCCAATCTTCCCATTTATTCCACCATATCAAGAAGATCATGGCCCACAACATCAAAGAAATGAGTGAAAAATTCAGAGGTTCATCCATCTGGGCCTGGGCTCTTGGCTTTTTTGAACTTGAATAGAACCGATTTTAATTCCTCCTAGTAACCAATTGTGCGAGGCTAATTGAGTCCTCCTCCTTAAAGATATTTGGGAAAATACCTGCAATCTTGACTTTCTCAGCCATGTTTGGTGTCTCTTGTTCTTTGTAGAATCACTTCAAATGCTCAAAGGCTTCCTTTTTTACAGCTACCAGCTCTGTAAATTTTGACCCTTCATTATTCGTAATTTCCCAAATGTGTTTTCTAGCTCTATTGAAATTTGCAAAGTTATGAAATAATTTTGTGTTATTGTCTCCACTCGACAGCCAAATATCTCTGCTGCATAACCTCCAGGATTCTTCTATACCTCTAAGGATCACGTTTCTTTCCAGTTCTTTTTGTCGTAGGATCCTTCCTTCTTTCAGATTTGTAGTATCTGCATTTAGGATAGTGATAGAAGACTTGATACCAGCTTCTAATTCTTTAAGTTTTTCGAAGTTCTTTTCCACTTTCTTTCTAAACCAAAGTTTTGTTTTTCCTTTTAAAATCTTTAACTTTCAAACGAGCCTGTTTTGGAACCCAAATTTTGTCAAGAAAATATGATCATTCCAAGTTGCGGGAACCAAGTTCCCAAATTCCGAATCCATTAGATAGTGAGCATTAAATTTGAAAGGAATGGCTTTTTTATTTGGAGAGGCTTCCAGCTGTAAGATAATAGGTGCATGGTCTGAGATGAAAGGATATTCAACCCATGACCGATAAACCCCCACCTCTATTAACAAGTCTTCTGCGACTATACACTTGTCTAACCTTCTTGCCACCGCTCCACCCCCATCTTGTCTTTTCTCCACATCAGGACCAACTTTGTCGGCTTCACATATATCATCTTTCTATCCCCAAAATGATCCTTGTAAAAATCATCAAAAATAGTTTTCGTGGAGGTACCCCCCCAAACTTCCTCCGGGGTGCTAACAAAATTTAGGTCACCAACAATAATAAGATTCTTGATATCCAGTAAACCACTTTCGACAATCAGCTTCCAGAATTTTATACGTTCCATACATGGACCATAAGAATTCAAGAAAGCTAACTCCCAGTTGTCCTTTATGCTTGTACCTATTAACAATATGCCACCAATCGTAAGAAAAGGCACTAGATCGAAAATAAAAGGATCCCAAGAGACCAGTAATCCCCTGGAAGTACCCAAAGCATTGACCACAGATGTCACCCATGAGGGTCTAAGGGCATGCATGAAATCTCTGAAAATTTGTGTCAAAACCAACGTTTCCTGAAAAAAATTGATTTATGGGTGAGTTTGATCCAACAGTCTTCTAACTGAGGCCTTTTTTAGGGTGCTTCTTGTCCCTCTGATATTCAAAGATAATAGTAACATTATTTTTCCTGTGCCTGGGATTTCACTTGTCTAAGAGACCCTCCATCTATGGGAGAGGAAGAGAAATCAATTTTATCCTGAATATGGGAAGCCGATTTTTTCCGGGAAATTCTAGTTTTTAATGGGGACAAATCTATCCCCACCCCCCTCGAACAAGAAAATTCTTTCCCCTCCCCAGATTTAACGCAGGAAGAAGTTCCTTCAGAATCCTGTCCAGATCCTACCACCGATTTCCCTTTATAGACAAGTAACTTTGTAATATTTTTATTTCCCCTGACAAAAGGAATGAGTGAGTCGAGGACATCACTAAGAGTAGGTTCATCCAACTCCATTTCACCATAACCCGATAGAATTTGAGAGCACGATCCATTTAATGGATTTTCATCCAAAGGGGATTGACTATTGACGGTTAAGGTCTAAGTCATGGGCTAGGATTCCAGTGTGGGGGGCTTAGTGGCAACCTCAAAATCATAAATTGTTACCTCAATCCCAACTAAGTTCAGTGTGTTAGGCTTTGTCAGACTGTCAATAATAAAAAAAGGGTCAACTAAAATATTACCCTCCTCAGTTGCTGGCCTCAAGATACCAGAGGTAGTTGACCGCAACCAAGAAGAATTTTCTAAAGATTCTTTTTTCCAAACTGAAAGTGATGAAAAAAAACCAGAGCAGTGTCGTTTCAGCTTACCAATAAGTGTGGTGTCAAAGTATTCCTCCAAACAAGTTGAATCCGAGACGAAATCGGTGCCTTCACAATCCAAATAATCATAATCAGTCATGTACTCCGGAGGGTACCTTAGTAATAGTGAATCCTTGGATTCCTCCTCCAGTGGTGCTCCCGTTCATTCCTAGCGTAAACGACTAGTACCCTTGCAGCGACTGCAGCAAAATGGTAGCCCCAAGTAGTCCAATTTCTATCTCAAATGATGACCACACCATTTAATATCTATTACCTCTGAAAGTCCACCATGTAAGTCCATTTTTGTTAAAACCCTGGCCACCTTCCTTGAAGAATCTGTCAAAGCTTTTGGGTCCACTACAAGAAACCTCCCCAGAGAGTTTCCAATAGCTTTCAACGCCCCATGATTAAATAGATGAATTGGGAGGCCAGACAGAAGTACCCAGAGATGACAGAACTGGAAGTGTTTCGTCTCTGGGTCAAAAGCCACTCTCCAATTCTTAAGTAGTAGACTACACCCCCCCAATAGCCAAGTCGAGTCCAAAAGTCTGGTAGCATCCTTAGGGGATCTACAAATGAAATCGAGCCACCCTTTCGATAAGTGGAAAATTTATGGGCTATAACCCAGAAAGGTTTTCCAGCGGTGTTCTAGCCATTTCAAGAATCTACCCTTGCAAAGGTAAGTATACACTAACCTACCCACCACTCCACAGAGAGCTAGCCTCGTTTCCTCTTCTAGGTCCACGTCAGCTCTAAGTACCATCTTTCACACCTTTCTGTTCGGCTTCCAAGCTTTTTTCCTTCTGAGTTCAATTGGTTGTGTAGCAGTGCTTGGGTAAACTCCCTTCTTATTAGTAAATTACTTTCCAGAACTCAGCTTAGTAATAAGAGCAGAATCCCTCTTTACTATCGGAGCAGATGTCTTGTAGAAACCTTTTCGACTCTGTGTAAAACCATCACCTAAGCATTGCTCCAGCAGAGTATCAATTGACTTCTCTAACCCTGCCTCAGATGGGTAATAGGGCATATTTTTCTCGATAAAATGACTAGTGGAAGTAGTGTCAAGTCTAGTAGAAGGATACATAACAGTTGTTAATGAGGTAGTCCTATCAGCTAACCTGAACGCCACATAACAATTTAATGGTAATGACTGTGTCTGGTCCCCACATAGTTCATCTATCTTTGTGAGGAAGCCCTCATATTGCCACCCCAGATCATCACCGATGTTCAATAACTTCGTTGCATGAGTAGAAACAAAAATTATGTTATTTTTAGCCATGTGTCCTCCACTAAAACACCAACCGAGAGCAGGAGTCGGTTCAATTTCCTAGAGAGGAAATATGACCTAGTCTTCTAGCTCCATCGGTGCAAAGGATAAAAAATAGTTAATGGGATCGATAAAATATAAACAATAAAATATCAATCCATAGGCCCAACACATGCAAGTTAATGAATAATCACCCATGTAAAGGAGCGCCATGGATGTCAGCCTAAGTAAAAATTCTGCTAAAAAGAAGAGCAACCAAAGTTAAATCCAGGGAGAAAAACACTACACAGTAGTTTCGAAGTGTAAAGGATGGAAGCTAGAAAAAAACCTCTTCTATAAACATGGCAAATAACTAAAGAAAAACCCGTTAGAGAGGGCTCAATGACCAAAAAACCACAAAAGGTTTAGGCTATCTAAACCCAATCTTAAGTCCACTAGAAAAAACCTTAGTAGTTTCCGCCATTGTTGTTCCATTTAGTCTCTTGGTTCCCGCTCATTCTCCATTTCAAAAACTCCACTCACATACTTTTTTTGGGGGGTGAGTCACTTTTAAAAGAAAATTACTCTCCTAAATAATTGTAATCAAACGAAGATAATTTTTAATGTAATAAGAAGACACAATTTTCCAATAAATGATAGCTGAAGATTCAAAAGTTGAATATCATTGGGGAAATATGATTCGTAATTCAACATAAAAAACAGGGTTTCATTCGAAGATAGATGAATACTCAACATTGAATATTAGAACTTCAATGCAATTTCTATCATGAGACTCATTATCCCTATCATGAGACTCATTATCGGGGATAATGAATAACACCAAAAAATTATTATATTTCTTTTTAAAAATAAGGAATTTGTTTTTTAATTATATATACATACACATTTTATGAACCATAATTTAAAAAAAAATGAATTTTTTTGGAGTAAAAGATAGATGAAAAAACAGGAAGCTTGTAATTTTTTTGAATAAAAGATATAAAGAAAACTTAAAGTTGAATACTAAAGATTGAATATAATTGTATCATGAGAGGAGCCCATCGATAGGAATCATCAATAAGAATTATAGGGTTATGAGTGGAAACATTTGATTAATAATATTTGGAGAGGAGCCCCATCAACATAAATTTGAGGGTTATGAGTGAAACATTTGATGAAAAATATTTGAAGAGGAGCCCCATAGACAATAAGTTTATAGGAATTTGAGAAGGAAAGAATTCCCTATTCTCTCACCAAAATCGTTAATGGGAATTTGAGTAGGAAAGAGTTTCCTATTCTGTCACCAAAACTATTAATGTGAAAGTAAAATGTGTATATATTACTTCAATATGAAATTATATATGTTTGTTGAAAAAAAAATTAAATATGTTTGTTGAAAAAATTAAGACATTTGGAATCTCAAAGGAGAGTTGATTTGTTAGGAAATGGGGCAAAGATGGAAGACCACATTTTAGCTAAAGAACTTTAGTTTGTAAACTTATTGTTTTTATGGATAAGTTTTGTAATCTAGGGAATTGTATGTAGATGTTACCATTTTTTCTTCACACGAAGAAATAAAATACAATGAACTAATATACAAGCACACATATAGACAAAGTAGAAGAATACACAAGTAATGGAGAGATATGTAACATCCCGCTCTTGCACACACTTCTGCTATGACCTTTCCTTGAGGACACTTGTGTGCAACTGATCTGGTTTCTTATATGATTGATTGTTTCACTTATGGATTATGATGATTATTTTGGATAGGGTGATATGTTATTTGATTATATTTGTATCGACGGGTGCTATTGAATGGTTTCTCCTAAGTGTGCAGGACTCTGTACTGATTGAGGATGGCGATGGCATCGATGGACCTCCTTGAACTCCAGATCGAGTCAGGGAGTGGATTGTTTATGGTTTGAGTGTTTTTGTTATTTCATATGTGACATATGACTGGTAAACTATGATGTTGATTTTGGATCGCTGACATGTTTCATTGATGGATGCAGGCTGGCGATATCTTGCTAATCAAACTCACATTTTGAGTAAAGGGGTCATGCATGACAACCAAAGATATTGAGGGAGAGGTGTGGCAACAACCTTGCCACAACCTACTAGCACTCTCATCGTGGCTTGAACTGTATGTTAACGATTACCTAGTTTGAGAGATCTATGATGTCATGAGGGAAGACCATGACAGTCGCTCACGATGATTTTAAGGGGCACACAATAAGGCATGGTCCTTATTCCTTAAAGGCCCTTAGTCTCCCACAAGGTCACCTTATGAAGTATTGACTCCAGGGGTTTGACGTCTACCAAAATCAGTCAAAAGGCGAGTGGCACCCTTGGAGCACGTAGTGCGTCTTGAAGGGCACGTCACATAAATGAAACATGAGTGAAGGTGAGTGGCACCCTTGGAGCATGTAGTGTGTCTTGAAGGGCATGTCGCAGTTGTTAAAACTGGTGAGTTAATGAACCTAGGTACCTAGAAAACAACATCTTGTTTTGATCTGGCTAGCCTTAAGATAATTGTTGCATGATTAAAGTTTAAAAATTATAAAATTTCCCTTAAAAACAAATTTTCTAAGCCTAGTTGAATTTAAGCCTAGGTTTAAATAGGACATGAGAACGAAAAATTAATTAAGCAATTAATAAAGGGGGGATGAAGAAAACTTGGGGTAAAAAAAAAGTTTAAAAATTAATGGAGGATTAAATTATTTAAAAATATTAAGTGTGTTTATGTGTAGAACTTGCTAATTTCGAAATTAAACAAAAAGGGGAAACTTGAATACAATAAGAATGTGAAACATAGAAGAGAATCTGGTCTAGAAAACTTTATAAATTCGAACTCAACTAAGTTGTAAGAAAAACGACAGTATTTAAGAGAATGTAAGAGAATAAAGGGACATCGAGGAGCATTTTTAGGAACGCCTTTATGTGGGTGAAGGAAATAGGAAAATTAAATTAATTAATTAAATAAATTTGTGGTGCAACTAAGGGATCAGGTGACAAGTGTATGGGGGATAATATTCCTATTAAAACTTTAATAAAAATAAATTAATGTGCATTTGGGAAACTAGTCACTAAGAGAACTCTATAAAATAAAATGCGGAGGAGGAGAATGGATCACGAATGGTAGGTGTAAGGTTACACTGCTGATATTTTTCTTGACTGGTTTTTCTTGTGGGAGTTGGGATGCCCAACTCGATAGGGAGTGGTAGCTCGACCTTCCGAGGCGAGCTGGGAGCTAGATTTTTATCTGTTTTTTTTGTGTGTGGCCCCTTTGTGGCTTGAGGGGCTCAGGGGAAAGAAGAGTACCCCTAGTGTTGAAGGGGAGGTACCGGTGTGGTCTCAGCGATTAGCAAGCGGGAGCAAGGAGGATCGCCAACAACTGAAGAACATCAACAAGTCCATCCAACGGTTGTAGTAATCTTATTAAGTTGTGATTTTTTGTTAAAAATTTATGTATGTACTCTCTAGAAGTATTGTCGCAACGGTTACGATAATCTTATTAATTTGTGAATTTTGTTAATTATTTTTGTATGTACTCTCTATAAGTATTGTCGCAATGGTTACAATGATTTTAAATTGTAACAGATGTATTTGTACTTTTTTACAACTATGCTAAAATCTAAATTCGAATCGAAAATTCCTTGATGATATTATGTTTAATTAAAGGAGTCGGTGCTTGATGCCACTTAAACTCGTCAACTAAGTCATTGGAAAAATTGTGTTAGCTCTCCTTCCTTTTGTGCAACCCTTGAATCTTGTTTTTCTGGCTACTAGCTGAAATTCCCTTGGGATCGCTAGACATTACTGATCCCCTGCTTTTAGTTCCATTGTCTCGATGCAAGTTAATGGTGGTCGCTTCCTTGACCTACGTTTATAATATTAATTAGAATAAAATTTTAAGTGAATGATAGATGGCCGGGGTAGGTATAGAAATCAATCTGATCGTTTCCCTTAATTATCAATGCCTTTTTCAATGTTTTTTTTACCCTTTTGGGGCGGAGAGATGATCTATTTCCTTGATTCACCCACGACCATTTGGGCATTGTATTCTTGTAATTTATTTCAATGGAATGGTAGAGAATCATTGTTTCCTTGGGAAAATTTCAGCTTAATCCAAATTTTTACTTTATCCTTTAAACGTTTACCGAAACCATTATTGTTCACCCCTACCCTCGGGTTAGTCGAAATTCCTGGAAGAAATTATTGCTAGAGCCACTCCAGACTGGTGTCAACGAATTTCGTGGGTAGGGGTTCTCTAGTGTATTGATGGGATGATTTCTTCCTCGAGGGATGGCCAACCTTTGTTTTCTCGGGTTCAGGTGATCTCGGGACTCCCATAATGAGTCTTCTTTCATGCCTTTCATTGCCTGCCTACTGCATACCACCATTTTTGTTCCTTTCCCACTCGTATCTTGGAATTCTAAATCCCGATGAGTGATCCCTATTCTGTTGTTGTGTTGATTAAAGCCTACTAAATCTTGAACCGTAATCAAATATTTGTGGTCCTGACTTGTAAACCTGATATTGTGGGGAGTTAAGTGACAGTTTTTCGTTCTTTAAAAATTGTTTGTTAGGTTGAAATTGTAAAGGAGAATTTAATGCATGAAGAATTTTATATTTCAGTTAAATTTGATTCAGTTAATATTAGTTTATAAATGGTATTCCAGTTAAATTTCTATTCTGGTTAATTTCTAATTCCAGTTAAACAATATCCTAATTTTAATTCCAGTTAATGGCACTTTTAAATGGTAATATAGTTAAATTCTAACTTTAGTAAATTATAATTAATTAGGAATTGAAATTAAACTATTGATGTTGAGAGGTGTGATAACACCATGTATATTTAAAGGTGATTTTTTTTATTAATTGGCAGCTGAGTTCAATTAATTTGACATTAAGGTAACCAACGTTATATTAAGATAGTATAAGGGAATGGTTCATTGGCATTCATAATCATTACTGCTTATTGATCAAATGGTGATGGAAGATGTGAGTGAATTTTTGGGTAAAGTACGATAGGATAATTGAAGGATTAGATAAGTTGACATACACTTTTGTGGGAAAATTTAGGATGAGAACCCTTTTTTAAGAAGGGAATGAAACAACATAGTGATCTTAAGGTAAATTAATAAGGACACTTGTCGATTGATTAAAATTTGTTTTAGAGGTTCATTGATTGAATTCCTTCATTTGTTTCCTTCATGAGAAATAGGACATGTTGAGATAGACTTTTGCGCATGTCAATTGTATGTATTACATGACGATTTTTGGAGATTGGCTTCTCGCACTGATGGATTTTCCTACCACGGTTGGATATTAGACCCTTGTGCAATTAAAGGTAATGAATTTCATTACCCTGTGTTGATGATTAGATGGATTGGTGTTAGAGTGATTTCATTTATGGATTTTGTAATGCATGATTTAGGCTAGAATAGATTCTTTTACGCAACAATTAATTACAGTCGTTTACCTTGCGCCTCAAGGTTTTAGCTGATAATCATTTTGCGGCTAGGATAATGATTGAATTGAGGAGATTGTGATTAGACTACCTAGTTTTTTTAAGTACCCTTGTTTCTTTATTGGTTATTAATAGGATGTGTGGCTCATGGGAATTGATGATGTGTAATGTTGTGCTTGGGATTTTACCCGTGTGCCTTGTAACCATGTTGTTGTCTGATTTCTTAAGCGCTTAGATTTATTTGCATGCAGGGGAATGAAGTTGATATATTTTAATTCAATATTAGATCATGCACGTGCCTTTGAATATTATTGCGTATGGTGGACTTCAGTACTGGTGATTTGCACGCCTTGGTTACGTCGATGTTTAAGTGTTTAGACTACTTGCGTTATGGACTGAGTTGAAGAATAAATGCCATGCCTTAGTTTATAAGCATGATTGTCATAATGTTACTGTATGGGTTCCTTATGTTTAGAATTAATGGCATTCTTTGATTGTTAAGTGAATTATGTTAATCTAGCTAATGGATCAGGTGCGTACCTTGAAAATGATGTTGGTTATTGTGAATTCACTGATTGATTTAATCGCACACCTTGGAGTTAAGTAGATCTTTTACGCCTTAAAAAGAAAAAAAAATAGTTTTTTTACATCATTGGAGTCATAACGGTCGGGGTTGTTACATATGGTATCAGAGCAGGTTCAACCCTACGATTGTGGATTTCCATGCCTTCCACTGAATTAAGCCCTTGATTAATACTCAATGCTAATTGAATTATTAACCTGTCCATGCGGTAATCACGGCTAGAGGATGCCGCATAAATTCATGATGTAATACCAAGGGAGGAGGCACGATGCCTCCAGTAGCACCCATGCCAGAGGGGTCCAACCCATAAGGAGAAGAACATGTCTTGATTATGAGCGGATTGTCACATGGGATGAGTTGGGTTTGACAAGGTCTGTGTAGGGAAATTTTAGAGGCCTTGACTAACTATTTGTACTGAGATAAGGCCAGGGCACCCTACCGCTAAGGGTCCACAACGCGCCCCATCCAGTGTTGGTAGCATTCACAGCTAGAGTATTAAAGTTCCTGCGTTCATGAGTTCCACGGATGGCTTAGCCGCCGAGGAATGGATGGAGAGAAAGATGATGTGCTTCACGCTTCGTGATTTCGACCTCTAGCATGAAGGTTTGCACAAGCGGTATTCAACTAAAGGGGAGCGCTCTTCTATGGAGGAAGACTCTCCTACCTCAGTTAAACATGGTCGTCAAAGCCATGTTAGGGGAATGGTTTGAGTAACGATTCCGAGAGAATTAATTGTCAAAGGAATTCATTGAGCACTAGCTCGATGAGTTGAGTGCCTTACAACAGGGTGGTCGTATGGTATTGGATTATGAGATGAGATTTATGGAGTTACTTTGGTATGCCCCGTATCTAAACATGAAGAAGCTAGAGATCAACAAGTTTGTGACCAGCCTTAACTCCATTTTTTGTGAGAAGGTGACGATCTAAATTCCTCAAACGTTGCACGATGCAGTCCAGTAGGCCTTTTAGATAAGGAATATTTGACCATGCGAGTCCAAGCAGGACTCCTACAAGACCATCTCGATCGACAACATCTGGTGTGCAACAACATCAAACATCATCCATACAATACATCTTGGTATCGAGATACGTCTATAGGACCCTTGTTCACGACACCTTAACGATAGGTTCCTCAGCAGAGGGCTCCCCACAAGGGACCACCACATCCACAAAAACACTGCTAGTAATCATCATTTAGGCTTATCAGTAGAACAGACCAGGATCTTAGGCTTGTGGGCCAACAACTTATATTTTGGGGCTAGGAGTACTAGACTAGAGGTGGGCGATGGACATGTGGAGAGTCACCTTACCAGCATGATTGTCCCATTGAAAGGGCTAGAGTGACCGAGTCAACAGGACACACTGTCGTGGCGGATATGGGCAAGTCCCATAGGATTCATGACCGCAATAATAATTTCCAGGTCGAGCACTAGTCCATTGTGCTCTATGTGTCAGGTTCCATCACCAAACAAAATTTTAGTATTTTTAATACCCCGGTGCTATGAAGAGATCTAATTCTAGTACCACATTCAAGGGATTTAGGTAAGGGAATTCGACATGACGAGTTTAGATTCGTTGATGTGGCTTCGGGTACCAACCAGATGGTTGGAGGAAGGGGTATCAACTTTCTCTTTCACCTGGGGATATTGTAACTAAGTCTGACCTATGTCAAGATATTAGGATCTTATGATGTCATGATCGGTATGGACTGGTTGGAATTTCATGAGGCGATACTCAACTATAATACAAAACGATTGAGTTTGGTAGATGATGAGGGACAGAGATGCGTGATTCTAGGTAGGAACTAGACAGTTTCCCTAAGGTTCATCTCTTCCCTACAGCTATGGAAGAGCATGTGCAAGGGATTCAAGTTGTATGCGACCCTTGCATTAAACGAAAAGGGCATGGCGGAAGGACTAGAAAACCATCCAGTAGTACAAGAGTTTGTGGATGTCTTCCCATAGGAGTTACCGGGGTTTTCCCTAGAAAGGGAATTGGAATTTACCATCAACCTAAAACCTAGAACTGAACTGATGGTAAGAAATCCTTATCGGATGTCGACCCCCTGAGTGACAGGATTTGAAAGAGCAACCGAAGGAGTTACTGGACCTAGGACTTATATATCCAAGTGTATCACCTTGGAGTGCTCCTATTAATTTCATAGGGAAGAAGTACGGGTCATGGAGACTCTGCTTGACTATTGTCGAGTACTCCTTGACGACATTTTGATATTTTCTTGAATGACGGAAGATCAAGATGAACTTTTGTGCTTGGTACTACAGTGTTGCGAGAGAACAAATTACGAGAAGCGGTCACAAGGCTATCAAGGATTCACTTCTTAGGGAATGTTATCTCCGACGAAGGCAACATTGTGGATCCAACGAAGGTTAAGGATATTTTGGAGTGGTATACACTGAAAAATTTCCCAGAAGTGCGTAGCTTCATGGGTTTAGCGGGATATTGTTGACAGTTCGTCGAGGGTTCTTCGAAGATAGAATATATGATTACGTAATTAAAGAAGAAGAACAATAAATTTTGTGTGGATCAAAAAATCCATGGAAGCATTTCGAAGGCTCAAGGAGTTGTTGATGACAACGCCAATACTAAAAGTCCCTGGCGTGGATGAGGGCTTCTTCGTATGCACTGATGCATCCAAGGGAGGCTTAGACAGAGTCTTGAGGCAAGATGGTCGAGTGATCTCTTACATCTCGAGTAAGTTAAGGAATCATGAGGAGAACTAAGCGACACATGATTTGGAGTTGTTAGCCATCGTGTATGCCCTGAGAGTGTGGAGACACTACCTGATTGTGTGAAAATTCAAACTAAAATGGACTATTGTGGTTTACAACACCTTTTTACGTAAAATTTCTTGAACATGCGGAAAGGGTGTTGGTCAAAACTGATTATCGAGTATGATTATGAGATATCCTACTTAAAAGGGAACAATGAACAGAGTGGCAGATGCGTTGAGTTGGAGACCACACATATTTTTAGTGATACCTCTTCAAACGAATCTATGTGAAAAGATTCTAACTACAACGCAACGTTGAATGGTATAAAGAGGGTAAGGAATTTTTCATGCAAGACACCATGATGGTACCAAATTGAGGGATATACTGTGGAAAATGAAGGACCCTTGAGACATAATAACCGGATTTACTTACAGCCCAACGAAAAAATGAGAAGTTTTGATCTTATGTGAAGCTCATAAAGCAGTGTACATGTCTCATCCATGAGTCATGAAGATGAGGATCCACCTTAAGCCCGTGTTCATCTGGAAGGGATAAAGGCGGACATCGTCAACTGCATGGAGAGATGTCTAGAAGTTTAGCAAGTGAAGGCTGAATGTAGACATCCGATAGGATTTCTACAGTCGCATTGTTTTCTGGAATCGAAATGGGATGTCACTTCAAGGGACTTTATTGTTGGGATTGTCATTAACGACAAGGAGGAACGACTCGATTATCGTGACAGTTGACACTCTGATGAAGAGTTCACATTTTTTCCCTGTGCATACGATGCATCAGGCACCATTTATAACTAGAGTTTATATCAACAAGATATTGAGACCATCATACGTACCAAAGGAATTGTATCTGATAAGGGATTTAGTGTTTGCAAGACGATTTTTGATGAGTTTCCTAAGAGTTCTTGGGAACACTATTGAACTTTAGTACAACATGTCTTTTAGATAGACAGGCTAACCGAAGGAATGAACCAATTTGGGAAGTTTGTGTTGCGTATGGGTGTGTTGGACTAACATAAACATTGGGAATAGTTTTGGTCATTGGCCAAGTTTGATATCAACAAGAACCATCAAAGCACCAGTAAGATGGTGCCATTTGAGTTTCTTTGTGGACGATCATGTCATATGCCATTGAGTTGGGATCGACTCAAGGATGGGGTCCTGGTAGGACCAAAAGCGATCCAATAATTGAAAGGACAATTACAAACGATACGAAAGGGGATGGAACAAGCGCAGGATCGATAGAAGGGTTTTGTCGATGCGCATCATGTGACCATATTTATGAAGGTCCTAATCGCTGGTCGTGCCTCAATATTTGAGGCGTATGCACAATTTTTTATCTTGTATCTATGTGAAACTTTAGGTCAGTGATCCTACGCATGTGATTGACTTGATTTCTTGGCAGATGTTGGGCAAGGGTGCGCTCACGACGGAGCTAATATGTTTTCTAGACCATCGCATTCAATAGCTACGACGTCGAACTATCGATCAGGTCAAGGTAGGAAAAATATAGTCCTCACTTAGCTACCTGGGAGGACACATATCATATGTGTCAACAATTTCCTTTTTGTTGATAGTTAGACTTTTAGATATTGTCAGACACTTTATTTATGCACTTGTATACTAAGAAACTTTGGGACGAAGTTTAAAACAAGAGGGGGTGTATGTAACATCCCTCTCTTGCGCGCACTTATGATATGAATTTTCCTTGAGGACACTTGCATGAAATTGATCCGATTCCTTATATGATTGACTATTTCACTTATGGATTATGATGATGATTGTGGATAGGATGATATGCTATTTGATTATATTTGTATCAACAGGTGATATTGACTAGTTTCTCCTGAGTGTGAAGGACTCTAGACTGATTGAGGATGCCCATGGCATCGATGGACCTCCTTGGACTCCGAATCGAGTCAGGGAGTGGATTGTTTATGGTTTGAGTGTTTTTATTATTGCATATGTGACATATGACTGGTAAACTATGATGTTGATTTTGGATCGCTGACCTGTTTCATTGATGGATGCAGGTTGACGATAGCTTTCTAATCAGACTCACATTTTGAGTAAAGGGGTCATACATGACAACCAGGGATATTGAGGGAGAGGTGTGGCAACAACCTTGTCACAACCTACTAGCACTCACGCCGTGGTTCGAACTATAGGTTAACGATTACCTAATTTGAGATATCTACGATGCCTTGAGGGAGGACTGTGGAAATCACTCACGATGAGTCTAAGGGGAGTGCAATAAGGAAGGGTCCTTATTCCTTAGAGGCCCTTAGTCTCCCACAAGGTCACCTGACAGAGTATTGACTCCATGGGTTTGACGTCTACCAAAATCAGTCAAAAGGCGAGTGGCACCCTTGGAGAATGTAGTGCGTCTTGAAGGGCGTGTCATAGTTGTTAACACTAGTGAGTCAATGAACCTAGGTACTTAGAAAACAACATCTAATTTTGATTTGCTTAGCCTTAAGATAATTTTTGCATGAGTAAAGTTTATAAATTATAAAATTTCTCTTAAAAAAAATTGCTAAGCCTAGGTCTAAATAGGACATGAGAATGAAAAATTAATTAAGCAATTAATAAAGGGGGGATGAAGATAAGTGGGGGTAAAAATTAAGTTTAAAAATTAATGGAGGATTAAATTATTTAAAAAGATTAATTGTGTTTATGTGTAAAACTTGCTAATTTCAAAATTAGACGAAAAGGGGAAACTTGAATACAAAAGGAATGTGGAACATAGAAGGGAATCTAATCTAGAGAAATTTCTAATTTTGAACTCAACTAAGTTGTAAGAAAGGCGTCATTCTTTAAGAGAATGTAAGGGAATAAAGGGACATCGAGGAGCGTTTTTAGGAACACCTTTAGGTGGGTGAGGAAAATAGGAAAATTAAATTAATTAATTAAATAAATTTGTGGCGCAACTAAGGAATCATGTGATAAGTGTATGTGGAAGAATATTCCTATTAAAAATTTAATAAATAGAAATTAATGTGAATTTTGGAAACTAGTCACTAAGAGAACTCTATAAAAGAAATGGCGGAGGAGGAGAATGGATCACGACTGGTAGGCGTAAGTTTACACTGCCAATATTTTCTTGATTGATTTTTCTTATGGGAGTTGGGATGCCTAGCTCGATAGAGAGTGGTAGCTCGACCTTGCGAGGCGAGACAAGAGCTATATTTTTCTCTAGTTTTTGTGTGTGTGGCCCCTTTGCGGCTCGAGGGGCTCAGGGGGAAGAAGAGTACCCCTAGCGTTGGTTGGGAGGTATTGGTGAGGTCTCATCGATTAGAAAGCGGGAGGAAGGAGGATCGCCAACAGCCGAAGAACATCAACAAGTCCATCCAACGGTTACAGTAATCTTATTAAGTTGTGAATTTTTGTTAATTTTTTTTATATGTACTCTCTAGAAGTATTGTCACAACTGTTACGATAATCTTATTGAGTTGTGAATTTTGTTAAATATTTCTCTATGTACTCTCTAGAAATATTGTCGCAACTGTTACTATGATTTTAAATTGTAATAGATATATTTGTGCTCTGTTAAAACTGTGCTAAAATCTAAATTTGAATCGAAAATTCCTTGATAATATTTTGTGTAATTAAAGGAGTCGGTGCTTGATGCCACTTAAACCCCTAAACTAAGTCACTGGAAAAATTGTGTTAGCTCTCCTTCCTTCTGTGCAACCCTCGAATCTTGTTTTTCTGGCTACTGGCTGAGATTCCCTTGGGATTGCTAGGCATTATTAATCCCCTACTTTTAGTTCCCTCGTCTCGATGCAAGTGAATGGTGGTCATTGCCTTGACCTGCGTTTATAATCTTAATTAGAAAAAAAAAATTAAGTGAATGATAGATGGTTGAGGTAGGTACATAAATTAATATGATCGTTGCCCTTAATTATCAATGCCTCTTTCAACTGTTTCTTTACCCTTTTGGGGTAGAGAGTTGATCTGTTTCCTTGATTCACCCATGACCATTTGTTCGTTGTATTCTTGTAATTTCTTTTAATGGCATGGTAGCGAATGATCACTTCCTTGGGAAAATTTCTTCTTAATCAAAATTTTTACTTTATCCTTTAAAATTTTATCCAAACCATTGTTTCTCACCCCTACCCTCGCATTATTCGAAATTTCTGGAAGGAATTCATGCTAGTACAACTCTAGACCGGTGTCGACGACTTTCGTGCGGAGGGGTTTTGTAGTGGATTACTGTGATGATTTCTTCTTGGTGGGATGACCAACTTTTGTATTCTCGTGTTTGAGTGATCTCTAGAATCCCATAATGAGTCCACTTTTGTGACTCTCGTTTTCCGCCTACTGCATACCACTATTTTCGTTGCTTTCCCACTCGTATCCTGGAATTCTAATTCCTGACGGGTGATCCCCATTCTGTTGCTGTGTTGGGTTAAAGCCTACTGAATCTTGAACTGTAATCAAATATTTTCAGTCCTGACTTGTACTTTCAGGTCCTTTTAGCAGATGCTACCAAGACTGGATACGTTAGAGTTAAGTATTCTGCAGTTTCATGTATTCTTTGCTCTCTGTATTGTTGATATTAGCATTTTCTTATTGCCTATGTGTTGAGTTGGCCTAGGATGGTAAACCATTTTTGTTTGATTAAGATCCACTGAATCATTGCATCGTAACTAAATATTCATGGTCCTGACTTTGAAAGAGGTATTTTGTTGTAAAAAACACTTGTGTTGGGTTGGGATGCTTGTAACAAAGGACTTGCACGACCTTCCTTCCTCCTCGACACAAATTGTTCTCTTCATTTTATTTACTTCTTCTTCCCAGCGATGGGATATAGCATGTGGTTGGGACGTCTTGTTCTGGGTAAAGACTTAGTTGATGATAAATTCAGGGAGCATTATTGTTGATTCTGGTTCCCTAATTTATGGCCTAAAATGTTGATGTGTCAGTAGCCAAAGAAATCGACGACTTTCCTTGGGGATGAGAATTAATTTCAAGCATTTTGTAGCTACAAAACAACGCCTTCCATTACTAAGTCACAGTAGGGTAAAGTGGAATTTGACTGGTGCAGGATCATATCCTTCTTCCAGCTAGAATGCTTATTTTTAGAATTAATTTTTTATTGTGAACGAATCAGTCCTTCCATCGCTCCCACTTAAATGGTTTCATCTCACTGCAGGCCTCCTACATTGTATCCTCGCAGACTTAAAGTAGAATTATCTGCTTTTACGATTTTACTGTTGCACAATCGTAGATGTGTTAATGCCTTAATCTTTGGTGTAATGTGGAAGAGCACATGGCAGTTTATATTAATATGGGATTGGCATAGAACCATTTAATAAAATTTGGAAGGGTGTAAACCTTGTCATTCTAAGAAGGTTTGGATGAAAATGTTTACCTTGAAGTGCTTCCTTACCTTAAATGAATTTCGTATTTAACAAGTAAACCTGAGATTGTTGGGAGTTAAGTGATTGTTTTTCCTTATTTAAAAATTGATTTTTAGGTTGAAATTGTAAAGGAGGATTTAATGCAGGAACAATGTTATATGTCAATTAAATTTGATTAAGTTAATATTAGTTTATAAATGGTATTCCAGTTAAATTCCAATTCTGGTTAATTTCTAATTCCATTTAAACGATATCCTAATTTTAATTCTGGTTATTGACACTTTTAAATGGTAATACAGTTAAATTCTAACTCCATTAAATTCTAATTAATTAGGAATTGAAATTAAACTATTAATGTTGAGAGATGCAATGACACCATGTATATTTAAAGGTGATTTTTTTATTAATTTGGTAGTTGAGTTCAATTAATTTTACATTAAGGTGACCAACGCTATATTAAGATAGTATAAGGGAATTGTTCATTAACGTTCATAATCATTACTGCTTATTGATCAAATGCTGATGGTAGATGTGGGTGAATCCTTGGGTAAAGTACTCTAGGATAACTGAAGGATTAGTTGAGTTGACATACACTTTTGTGGGAAAATTTAGGATGAGCACCCTTTTATTTAAGAAGGGAATGAAACAACATAGTGATCTTAAGGTTAATTAATAAGGACACTTGTCGATTGATTAAACTTTTTTTTAGAGGTTCATTGATTGAATGCGCGCATTCGTTTCCTTCATGAGAAATAAGACATGCTAAGATAGACTTTTGCGCATGTCAATTTTATGTATTACATGACGATTTTTTGAGATTGGTTTCTCGCGTTGATGGATTTTCCTATGATGGTTGGATCTTAGACCCTTGCACAATTAAAGGTAATAATGTTGTTACCCCGTGTCGATGATTAGCTGGATTGGTGTTAGAGTTATTTCATTTATGGATTTCGTAATGTATGATTTAGGGTGGAATAGATTCCTTTATGCAATAATTAATTACTGTCGTTTACCTTGCGCCTCAAGGTTTTAGCTGATAATCATTTTGCGCTCGGGATAATGATTGACTTGAGGAGAGTGTGATTAGCCTACCTAGTGCCTTTAAGTACCCTTGTTTCTTGATTGGTTATTAATAGGATGTGTGGCTCATGGGCATTGATGAGGCATAATGTTAGGCTTGGGATTTTACCCGCGTGCCTTGCAGCCATGTTATTGTGTGATTTCCTAAGCACCTAGATTTATTTTCGTATAGGGTAATGAAGTTGATATATGTTAATTCAGTATTAGATCATGCACATGCCTCCCAATAATGTTGCTTATGGTCGACTTCTGTACTATTGATTTTCTCACCTTGGTTATGTCAATGTTTAGGTGTTTAGACTGCTTGTGTTATGGACTCAGTTGAAGCATAAATGTCACGCCTTAGTTTACTAGCGTGCTTGTCACAATGTTATTGTATGTGTTCCTTATGTTTATAATTAATGGTGCGCTTTGATTGTTAAGTGAATTATGTTGATCTAGCTAATGGATCAGGTACGTACCTTGAAAATGATGTTGGTTATTGTGAATTCTCTGATTTATTTAATCGCACACCTTGGAGTTAAGTAGATATTTTTCACCTTAAAAAGAAGAGAAAAAATTACTTTTTGTACGTCGTTGGGGTCGTAATGGTTGGGTGTAACATCCCGCTCTGGCGCACTGAGACCACTTATTATTTGAGGACACTTGCTCGCAAGTGATCTGGACCCTTTTTGACATTAGACCTATTATATTTGATTATGATGTGATTGACAGATGACATGATGTGTTACTATTTGATTAGACGGGTTCTATTGACTCAGTTTGATTGAGTGTGCAGGGTTTTTGACCTTGAGGATGCAGAGGCATCGGTAGAACCCCTCGGACTCCGGATCGATTCAGGGAGTGTGCTTTTCGGTTGATATGTTTATTATGATGTTTCATTTGATTGGTGATTTGATATTGACACTCTGACATGATTATTGGTGATGCAGGCTGACGATAGCTTGCCGA
>JZKD02S2011033.1:474829-507000 GCA_000966675.3 Picea glauca
ATTTAGTAATACTTTATTATTTATATATTAATTTATATATTTAAAAGTTAAGAGTTAAAATTAATATATTTTTTGTTTTTTGTGTTATAATAATAGTGTTTGTAAAATTATACATGTAAATAGTGTTTTTCATAATATTATAAATATAAATACAAGCTCACTATTTATAAATATGAATTTTGTTTTATGGTAATAATGTAATGTATTTATTAATGCATTTTATGCAATATGCATGTAAATAACAAGTTTTTCACAATATTATAAATATCAATACAAGTTCAAGATGCCTTAGACATTAATCTTAGTATAAATGCATTACAATTTAAAGGAAACTTATCAGTCTTGTTATACATTTTAATTATTTTTAATACTTATTAGGGTTATCCTTAAAGTGATATTAGGGTTATAGTTATTCTCATTAAAATTAGGGGTATGGTTTTAATAAAGTTAAGGTTATTTGTATTAAGGTTTATTTTATAATAACAAGAAAATAATAATTTAAATAATATTAATCTAATAATAAGAATGTAATGATAATAATCTAACAATTTTGATTTTAATTTAATTTAATGTATTATTTATTATTGTATTAATACTTTATTAATATTTTAATGTATTCACTCTTTAGTAATGTATTACATTATTAATTATTAGTGTAGTAATACTATAATAATGTATTAATTTATTAATAATGTATTACTTTATTAATTTATCAATAATTTAGTAACACTTTAGCATTGATTTTCTATCAATGATCTTATGACAAGTAAAAATTATTAAATGATTTATTATCAATGTCCTTAGAACAAGTATAATTCATCATCTACAGTGTTCAAGATTGTTTTCTATCAATTTCTTTAGAACAAGTAAAAATCTTCATGTCTAAATTTAAAGATGATTTTCTATCAATGTCCTTAGAACAAGTATGATATTAATTTGAATTCTATGTAATACATCACATCGGTTCAAATTTCCTATCTTTGTGACAAAGTAAACAATTCATTAGATTTAAAAAAAAAAAAACTTGTCAAAACTTCATTTTTGTAATCTGTTGAACATAAACCAAGCTTGTCATGTGACGAACATGACCCGACGTTCAAGTATGATGAACAAAACCGAACATTGTGACATGACGAACATAGTAGCATCACAATCTGACAACCATAGTAATGTCACAACGTGTCGAACATATCCCACCATCGTAATGTGACAAACATAACCAATATTGGTTCAATGTGACGAACATAGACTTGTCGTCGAAAGGTGATGAACATAGTAATCTTGCAATGTGATGAACATAGTCTAGTGTCACAATCTAAAAAACATAGTAACGTCATAATGTGATTAGCATAGCCCTGTTTTCATAATGTGACGAATATAGACCCGTTGTCATAATGTGACAAACATAGCCATATTGTCACAATGTGACGAACATAGCCTTGTCATTGCAAAGTAATTAACATAGTAATTTTGCAATTCGAAGAACATAGGAGTGTCACTATCTAACAAACATGGTAATGTTGCAATGTGTCAAACATAGTCCTCTTTTTGTGATGTGATGAACATAGCCCATTGTTTCCATGTGACGAACATACCCATATTGTCGCAATGTGAGAAACACAACCTTGTCATAGCAAAGTGATGAACATAGTAATGTTGTGATGTAGTGAACATAATACTATAATAGTTTCATAGCCATATTAATGTCACAATATTTCAAACAAAGTTCCATCCTCGAAATGTGACAAACATAGCCCCATCGTCATAATGTGACAAATACAGGCTTTTCGTCACAACTTGATGAACATAGTAAAGTTCTAATGTGACTAACATAATAGTGTCACAATATGACAAACATGTTAATGTTTCAATGCATCAAACATAGACCTATCATCTTAATGTTAGTCCTAGCAACATAATAGCCTTAGACACAATGTTTAATTTAGAAATTAATATATTTAGACATTAACATCTATATTTAGACATTAGCATTAACATAATGTTTAATTTAGACATTAAAATTAACAAAATGTTAGTCTAGGACCCATCGTCATAATGTGACGAACATAGCCTTGTCGTCGCAAATTGATGAACATAGTAAAGTTCCAATGTGACTAACATAATAGTGTCACAATGTGACAAACATAGTAATGTTGCAATGCATCAAACATAACCCTATCATCTTAATGTGATGAACATATCTTGTCATCACATTGTGATGAACATACCCATATTGTCATAATGTGACAAATATAGTCTTTCCATCACATAGTAATGTTGCAATATAATGGACATGGTAGTGTCACAATCTAATAAACAAAGTGATGTCCCAATGTGTCAAACATTGCCCTCTCATTGTAATGTTACATACATAGCCTCTTCGTGGTAATGTGACGAACATACCCATATTGTCACAATGTTACAAACATAGCCTTGTCGTCACAAAGCGATGAAAATAGTAATGTTGTAATGTGAAAAACATAGTAGTGTCACAATATGACAAATATAGTAATGTCACAAAGTGTCAAACATAGCCTTTTCGTCACAATGTGAGGAACATACCCACCTTTTCGCAATGTGATGAACATAGCCCTATCGTCATAATGTGGAAAACATACCCATATTGTCGCAATGTGACAAACATAGCCTTTTCGTCGCATATTGATGAACATAGTAATGTTTCAAGGTGACGAACATAGTAGTGTCACAATATGACAGACACAGTAATGTCGCGATGTGTAAAACATAGCCCCATCATCGTAATGTGACAAACATAGCCATATTGTTGCAATGTGATGAACATAGTTTGGTCGTTGCAATGTAATTACCATAACCTCGTTGTCGCAGTTTGAAGCAAACATCCTATGATCATAATGTTAGAAAATTTTGCAAATGCCTTTCTCTGGCAAAGATAACCCATTATCTTAATGTGATGTATACAATCCAATGTCTCAATGTGACAAACAAACCCAACATTCTATTTAGATTACCATTTCCCAACATTGGTATGTGATGAATATAACCCATTGTCATACTATGACAAACCTATTCCAACACCACATTGTGTCAGACAAAAACCCTACATTGCAATATGACGATCATAACCTTACAATTTCATGTCATAATGTGACAAAACATAGCCCAACATACCAGTGACACTGTCATTTCCCGACGTCGTTATGTTATGAACATAACGCACTATCAAACTATGAATAACCTATTTCAACACCACATTGTGTCAAACAAAAACCCTATGTCGTAATGTGACGACCAAAACCTTATGATGTCATGTGACAAACAAACCCTTAACCATAGTCAAAATGTGAGAATCATTTCCAAATGTCTCACAGTTCCAATGTTTCTTGTCATAAATTGAGAAACATTCCAAATGTCATTGTTTGATGAAGATAACCCATTGTCGCAATGTGATGTACACAACCCAATGTCAGAATGTGACAAACATAACCAAACATTCCACTGAGAGGACCATTTCCCAATGTCGTTATGTGACAAACATTAACCACTATCAAACATGGTTAACCATTGTCAACCATGGTCAAAGACATTCATACATAGCCGTGCTCAACCAAGGTCAATTATATTGAAGGTCATGCATAATAAAGGTCAATCATAGAGAAGGTCTAGGGAAGTAAACTATGGTCATGGTCAACCATAATTAAATCGTGGAAAATGACATTGATTAGCGTATATCTACCACTTTTTAACAACAACCACATTTAAGTAAAAATTGGTTGATATACACTGATTGACTCCATTTTTACTAGATTTCAGTTAAAATGGCGTCATTTTTAGCATATCCCCTATGCCTCTTTTTAAATGGAATTCGGTAAAAAAAGGTTAACCATTGTGAAACATGGTCAACCATTGTGAAACATGATCAACCATAGTAAATAATAATAATAATAATAATTTATTAATAATCACATTAATATATGATAATACTTTATTAATAATGTATTAATAATATAGTCATTAATAATATTATTAATATTTAATTGTTATTATCCTCTATTTTTAAGGTCACGACCAAGCCAGACACCAAATTGGTGTATGAGACCCCCTCCACCCAGCTATTGGTAAAGTTTACGAAGATATACATACCCTACCCTCCTCTAAATTTGAACTTGTGACCTCTTAGGAGGAATCACATGTTCTTAACCATTATTATACATAATACATAAATAATTATTAATTAATAATAATAATATTTAACTATATTATCAATTATTATTAATATACATAATAATCTATATTATAAAGGGGTACTTTAAAGTTATGCCTGTATAGTATGCATACATACCCCTTATACAATAATTATTAATTAATATTAATAATTAACCATGTCAACAATAAGGCACTAATATATTATGGTCAATAGTTATTAGAATTAGTGTTAGATTATTCCTACTAAGGACATGGTTAGGGTTTTTTTATATTAGAGTTTATTTTATAATAAGAAGAAAATAATATTAAAAAATTAATTTAATACTTTACTTTTCCTAATTATGCCTGCCCCCCCTCCCACCTTCTATAGGGGCATAATTAGGAAAATATATAATATGTTTTTCTAATTATGCCCCCTAGAGGGTGGGAGGGTGGGAGCATAATTAGGAAAATATATGCACCTCCCTCCCACCCTCTAGGGGGGGGGGGGCATAATTAGGAAAATATAGGGTGGGAGGGGAAGGCATAATTAGGAAAATATATAGTATATTTTCCTAATTATGCACCCCCTTCCCACCCTCTAGGGGGAGGCATAATTAGAAAAATATATTATATATTTTCCTAATTACGTCCCTATAGAGGGTGGGAGGGGGGTGCATAATTAGGAAAATATATTATATATTTTCCTAATTATGCTCCCCCTCCCACCCTCTTCTGTATAAATAATAATGTATTACAAATATATATTTACTTTATTATAGTTTCTGTGTTGGAATATTGTATGAATATTGGGTTAATATTTTAATATTTTAATGTATTATTATAGTTTTTGATACTTTATTATTAAAGTAGTTTATTACTTTATTATTAATGTATGGATGCTTTGTTAATATATTAATTAATAATACTTTAATATTTTATTAATTTTATTCAGAGTTTATAAATGTATTAATTAATTAACTAATTCTTTAATGATTAATGTAATAATGTATTTGTATTTTGGTAATTTATTTATTTTTTTGTTCTGCGACTTGAGGGCATCTAAGTCGTCAAAATAACCTCGGGATCGCATCCGGCCTGAGCCACATCAACCCTTAACATGGCTGGACTCTCCGACTTTAACAACACACTCCATCACCGACTGTCCTACACCTCAGGGACTAATAAATTTGAAGGACATGGGGGTGGGCTTTGATCTACTTATGTGGACATGGGGGTGAGCTTTGATCCACTTATATGTGCACGGGTCATGATACCATTTAATATAGTATCTCTGGGTGCAACCACACATTCGACCACTACCTCAAGGTGCCCCCATGGCTCCAGGTAAAGCCCTAACAAGAATTGAACCTTGCCCAAGTGTGAAAAACTCCTCGCTTTCCACCATTGGATCCAACCCCTTTGGGCTACTTTGGTAATTTATTAATGTATAATCTATTAGTACAATATACTATATATTATTAAGATATTTACTAATTAACATGTTACATTAATCCATTACATTATACCTTAATGTATTGATACTTAATTTATACATCATATTAAAGTACTAATTAATTTATTAATTAACTAATACTTTAATTTATGTATTTATGTATTAATACATTAATTAATAAATCGTTCATATATTTATTAATTAATACATTAGTACTTTTGTACATTTATCTAATATTATATTAATATATTTGAATATGATTAATGTATATTTACATTATTATTAATGTATTCATTTAATATTACTTTATTAATGTATTAATACATTACTAATGTATGAAAATTGTTTTACTTTATTAATTAATTAATAAGTTATATTATTTCTTTGTTTTTACCTTCTTATTGCAATATCTTATTGTATAAATTAATTAATACAATATATTATTAAAGTATTTATTAATTAACATGTTGCACCAATACATTAATATATTGACACTTAATTTAATTTATATGTTACATTAAGGTATTAATTAATTAATATATTTCTATTTTTATAAATTTATAAATTTATATATTTTTGCATTATTATTAATGTTTTATTTTATTAATTATTATTAATAGATTGTATTATTTTTTTTGTTTTTATTTTGTTTTTTTAAATCTATCAATATATGTTGACAATATATATATTAATTAATTAATATATATGTATTAATATATTAATGGTGGTAGTCCCCAAGGTATGTTGGTCGTCAACTAGCAACAATCACATTATAAAAGTGGTTGATATACGCGGATTGGCGCCATTAATTTGAAAAGGTGAAAAATGGCGTTGATTGACGTATATCAATCACTTTTATAAAGTGGTTGTTGCTAGTTAATAAAACATATGTATTATTTTATTTTTAAGTAAAAAGATGGGTCCTATTATGTTATCATAGACAAAATACAGTAACTGTATGTGACGCCAGCTGCCTCGCCTGAGCAGGAAACCGAGACAGATGGGCGTCCTATGCCAAGTGTTTCTCTGTTAACAAAATAGACATGGTTTCGTCCTGCCCGAAGGAAACCAAGACTGTTACCAGTAAAGTTCAAACTGTATGCCATAGCTAGATGTAAGGAAACTGAAAAAACTAACCGAACTAGAGCTTCAAGCAGAACAGAAAGGAGATTACTAACCAAGAGCATCATGTCAAGCCGCTTTACCCTTGCACTTATTCTCGGTTTCCTGCTGTCGCCAACCTACTGTAAGCACGTATGGCTACACACAAGTTGGGCATTGTCTCTGTGGTAGATTTTTGGAGTGGGCCGCAAAGAGCATATAAAGCCGCTAGTGAATTCTGGCAAGGCGAAAAACTTAGTCGTCCATCAAACTTCTTAGCTCGAAGATGAGTGTGAGGTGCCCCGAGTCAGTAAAGGGTGGTTGCACCAGCCCCTAGCTGTCGACGGAGGCCGAGTGTCCAAACCCCGTTGCTTCTCTGCTCGTTTGCTCCGAATGAGTGAGAGACTGGGTCACTGTCCCTGTGGTCGCGTCGAGAGGGGTCTCTTCGTCAACAAAATAGGTGGGGAAGTGCTCCTCCAGGCTGTTGGCTTTGGTATCCTTCTGTGTGTCCCTGGGTGGAGGCTTGTCTTCCTCTCCAAAAGCAGCAGGAGGATTCCAGTTATCTAGGACAGTAAACAGCAGGAGCTTGGGGTAGCTCTGCATGGCATCCTCTAAAGCAATTTCCTCCACGTATGCCATGGGAGGTGTCCTTGATTTCCTGCGTCGCCGAGTGGACGCTAAGGCCAGTGCGCGTTCAAACCTCCTTTGTCGCTGGCGTCGAGACTCGGCCATGTACCAAGCAGCGCCTTTGCGCGGCTTTCCTCGTGCCTTGGGCATGGTGGAGACCCTGGGAATGACCAGGGTTCCTAGCGGACGGGCTGCTATGCTCCAGAGCTTCGATGAGGCCTTGAATCTTTGCTCCGGTGGAGTGTGTTGCGTATGCATAGGTGGAGTGAACACTGCAATGATCAAATGCTTCTCTATGCTTTCAATCCCGGTGATAAGGCAGAGGGCTGCCGCGACCTCCATAGCCATTAAGGCTTGGTGCTGTGTGCACTGGAGGCTGGTACAATTCCCTTGTGCGAGGAGGCTCGTCGCTTGGTAATGGCTACTGTGATCCATGGTGAATTAATGTTGGAGGGGATGGTCGCCGGTTGATGCATTAATAATGCGTCCCGGCACCAGTCCGTGTGTCTCTGGATAGCTGCGTGGCACCCCATCCGGGGAAGAGAAGTCCCTGGCAGCCAGAGTTTGGCATCTGGTGAAGATGTCTGAGCATCCTGAGACATGGTCCACCCAGTAGGAGTAGTCGGCTTCCTTTTCAACTGCTTCATTTGCTAGATAATCCGTTACCCTATTAGCATCTCACTTCACATGGGAAGGTATGATGATGAGATGGGATTGAAGGAGGCAATTGAAATCTTCTAGCAGTCCGGAGAGTTGCCAGCTCAGTGAGATTTTTGAAGGGTGGCTTCCATTGAGAATTTTGGTGATTAAATGGATGATGACTTGTGAGTCACCTTATAGGACCATTTTGTGGTGACCTTTGTCCATAGCTGCTTTTAGGCCCCTCAATAACCCTGTTAGCTCTGCCACATTGTTTGTCGTTTCCCCTAAGAAGCCCGATGTCAGGCCTAGGATATCTCCTTTGGAGTCTCTGATCACTGCACCATATCCTGCTGCTCCCAGATTGCCTTTGGAGGCTCCATCAAAGTTGATTTTGATGAAGTGCGTGAAGGGGGGGGGGGACCAGGTGATTGGGCTGATCTGCATAGGTTTGTTGATCCTTGGTGTTGATTGATTGATTAGGATGGGCTGCTAGCTTTGAAGGATGCGCTGTTCCTCGAGGTTGTAATTGAGGTCCTCTGCTTTCCATGATTTTCTCCTAATTGTTTCCTTGATTAGAGAGCTGATTCTATCCCATGTGGCCTCCGGCGTGGAAGTTTGGGAGTGGAAAATTCTTTTGTTTCTTTCCTTCCAAATTTGCCAGAGGATGAAGCCTGGTAGAAGCTGCCAGATGTAGTTTAGAAGTGGGTTGTTGTAGGTGATGCAGTCCTAGTTCTCTATCGTATCATTGATGTTGTTTCGGTGTTGATTGGATTTGCGCATGATTTGCGTGCTTTGGTCCCATATTTGTTGGCTTTACCAACATCCATTGAAGAGATGTTCTTTAGTTTCCTCTTGTTGGTAGCAGAGCACACAGAGGGATGGCCCAATGAAGCCCCTTTTCCTGAGGTTATCCCAAGTTAAGGTTCTATTGTGCACCACCAGCCATAGGAAGGTGGAGACCTTAGGCCAGAGAGCTGGATTCCAGACTTTACTCCATATGGGCTCTTTGATTTTGCCTTGGGGATTACTGTGTAGGAAGTAGGCTTCTTTTATTGTGAAGGTCCCAGCTGTGGAGTATCCCCATCTCAGGATATCCGGCCCTTCTCTTTTGGGAATCTTTCGGCAATTGGCTTGAGATTGCCATCCCTGTAGATTTAGATTCTCTGGAACCCCGATGTCTTGGTTAGAGGTTTTCCATTGACGCCAGAGAGGGTGTTGTCCTTGAGGTTTCCAAAGATCCTTAACCTTTAAGGAGGTGTGCAGATTGAGAGCGTCCTTGAGAGTGGATATTTCCTCCATTTCCTTCAGAGGTTTGAATTGCTGCCAGGAATCATGCCAGAACATGGAACTATCTCCATCTCTGACCTCCCAAAAAGCATGGTTCTGTACTAGAGTGCAATTTTTCCATGCAGTGTTCCAGATGTTGGATCCTTGGATTCTGTTGTTATGCCTTATTAGCTGGTTGACCGACGTGAGGGGGGCATACTTTTGTGTCCAAATTTGTGCCCATGCCGCTATTGGAGTTTTTAGCCAGCGGCACCAGATCTTGGCTCCCATGACTTGATTGAGCTTCCCTGGGTCCCGGAGCCCTAATCCTCCTTGGCTTTTGGGCATGCAGAGTTTATCCCAGTTTACTAATGCCCATTTTTTATTTGGTTGGTGTCCATGCCAGAGGAAATTCCTTTGGAGGTTTCGGATGGCTCTGATGACATGTTTTGGAGCAACTAGGACCGTGAAGAGATAGGTGGGAAGAGTCTGGAAAAATGATTTTAGGAGGACTAGCCGTGAGGAAATGTTGAGGGGCCTGAAGGTCCAATTACTTAGTTTGTTAGAAATGGAAAGGAGAAGATTGTCCCAGGAGATGGATCTGGCGGTAGCTCCCGTGAGGGTAACTCCCAGATAATTGGATGGAAGGGAGCTCCTTGGTATTCCTAGGAGTCTGGAGATGTGCATTTGAACAGGGGCTGGAGTATTGAAGAAGTAGAGCTTGGACTTATCATAGTTTAGGGACATGCCTGAGGCTTCCGTGAAGTCCGAGAGGATGGAGTTGAGCTTATTGGCCTCTCGGACAGTGGGGGAGTTCAGAAGGAGAGTGTCATCGACAAACTGACTATGGGAGAGAGCTCGTTGAATGCTGTGAAGAGGAAGTCCTTTGAGGGAGCCATCGATGAGTGTAGCCTTGATGCATCTGCCTAGACCTTCCGCCATGAGCACAAACAGGAAGGGAAAGAGGGGGTCTCCCTACCTGATGCCTCGGGAGGGTGAGAAAGGTTTGGATGGAACACCATTTACCAGGATGGAGAAGAATGTTGAGGAGACGAGGTTGAGGATCCAGTTGACCCAACCTTGATCGAAACCAAAAGAATCTAGGATGGCTCTAAGATATTGCCAACTGGCTCGATCAAACGCTTTTGAGAGGTCGAGTTTGATTAGCATACCTGGGGTTTTTGAAGTCTTGAGGGAGTGGATGACCTCGTGAGCCAGGATGACATTGTCCATGATTTGTCTCCCTTCTACATACCCTGCCTGCTCTTTGGAGATTACATGAGTCATAATGGGTTTGATTCAGTTGGATACTACCTTCATTATAATTTTGTAGATGACATTGCAGAGGGCTATGGGTTTGAACTGTTTGGGATTAGTCACTCTTTCTTCTTTCGAAATGAGAGTTAAGAAGGTTGCATTGAGGGCTAGGAGGACCACACTTGATGTTCTCTATTCCTCTATGACTTCCCAGACGTCTTTTTTGACCAGATCCCAGCAATGATGGAAGAAATCAGTAGTGAACCCATCTAGGCCTGGGGCTTTTCTTGGGGGCATGTCTTTTACGGCCTGATCCACTTCCTCTTGGGTGATGGGTCTTGTTAATGCCATGTTTTGCTCCGGGGTTACCAGTGAAGGTATGTTCCTGGTGATTCTTTGTATGGCTTATGTTCTGTCCTCCTTGGTTTCTGTTAGCAGGTCCTGATAGACATTGATTAGCTCTGATTCAATTTTGGTGTGTTCCCTGACTGTGTTACCCTAGCCATATTCTAAATGGGTGATTCTGTTGACATGGTGTCGGTGCATCATTTCTCTATGGAAGAATTTTGTATTCCTTTCCCCTTCCTTGAGCCATTGTACCCTGGATTTTTGATTCCATAGAATTTCCTCTTGCTTTCTTCTTTCTTCTAATTGTGCTTGGAGCTTCTCCTCGTCTCTCATAAGATCGGTTGTTCTGGATCTGGCGATAAAGGTGTTTTGGATCTCTTCCAGCTAACTTTCTATGTTCCTGATGCTTTGAAAGATGTTTCCGAACTCATTCTTGTTCCATTGCTTCAGCAGCTGCTTGAAGTTTTTGAGCCTTTGCTGGAATTTGTACATGCTGGAACCATGGTCAATTTTCGCTTGCGCCCACCAGGATTTAGCTAGATGCTGGAAGTCTGGGTGTAAAAACCAGAATTTTTCAAAGTGAAAGGGCTTGAACTTGGGTGTTACTCCTGTGTCTAAGTTGATGGCAAGTGGCCAGTGGTCTGAACCAGCTTTTGGTAGGATGAGGCTTTCTAGATAGGTGCCTGTCTCCATTAATTCCTCGGTGACCAAGAAGTGGTCCAGATGACATGCGATGTGTTGAGTGCCCGATCTGCGATTAGACCAAGTGAAAATGCCATTGCTATTTTCTATATCTACTAACTTAAGATGATCGATGAGAGTTTTGAACTTACCACTATCCTGCTCCAGCTTTTTGGTGCCTCCTGTTTTTTCTTCCAGCGATAGGATCATGTTGAAGTCTCCTCCTAAGATCCAGTTTTGTGTTATCACCAGGGTCTTGATTAGTTCAAGCCGCTTCATGAGTTTATCTTTGTCTTGTTGATTGTGGGGGCCATAGACATTGGTGATGGCTCCTTCTTGGTTCGATCCATTGACTTCGAAGTGGGCCGTTATTGTTCCCACGGTAGAAAAGGGGTTGCTTATGCTGATGTTGGAGGGATTCCAGAGGATGGCCAGGCCTCCGAAAGAACCTATGGAGTCTGTTGATATGGAATTGCAATCTCTCCAGATTCGCTGGAAAATGGTGTCGGCGTCTGTTCCTGCGCATTTGGTTTCCTGTAACATTAGAATGTCTGGATTTTCTGCCTCTATGCAGTCTCGGAGGGTCCTCTGTTTGGAGCGACCATTAAGTCCTCTAATGTTCCAGGTGTTGATCTTCATCATTAGGCGGGTGGTGTTGTGTGGAGGTATACCTCCGAGATCTTGTGGATCTGCCTTGAGTTGATCATGAGATTGCCCACCTCCTTGATCAATTGTTGCACTGTTTTGTGCCCTCGTCTTTTGTTCTCTCGAAGGATTTTCTTCGAGCCAGAACTCGAGTTCATGGCTATGCCCAGCCGTGCTGTGGATCCTGCGGAGGAGTTGAGAAATACTTTGTGCACCTTGCGCAGTTGTTCATAAAACATATCTATTATTGTTATCACTAAACTTCCAATATTTTACGATATTTACATTTTAATAATCTTTATTTCATCCCTAAAATCTTTAAATTGTTATGTTTTGACTACTTTTTCACAATCCATTTATGTTGTTAATTTGGAATTATAAATATTCTTAATTTAAATTCACATTATAAAATTATGTAACAAATACATTTTTTTCTTACTTTATAATATTTTTCACCTAATTTTTTTTACATTTCTTTTCCCACTTTTAAGGTACAATGATTGTTGCTTAAAGGGGTTAGATGCAATAGTGGAAAGCTAAGAGTTTTTCACCATTGGAAAGCTAAGAGTTTTTCACCATTGAGCAAGGTATTTTTGTGAGGATCTAACCTGAAGCTATAAAGACGCCTTGAGGTGGTGAGATCCAATAATAAAAAACCAAAAGTTTTGCACGAATAAAGTCTTTATAGTTTTTCACCATTGGAAAGCTAAGAGTTTTTCACCATTGAGCAAGGTATTTTTGTGAGGATCTAACCTGAAGCTATAAAGACGCCTTGAGGTGGTGAGATCCAATAATAAAAAACCAAAAGTTTTGCACGAATAAAAACTAATAAATATGAATAGGTGAATTTAATCTCCATTTTCGAGGTGATATGGATATGCGTGATATACATCCTTTTAGTTCTAAAATATAAATATCTCCAATAAATTAACACAGCTTCCGTTGTTGTATAGTCCGGTTAGGATACCTGGTTTTTACCCAGGCGACCCGGGTTCAAATCCCGCCAACGGAATGATTGTTAAATTATTGCCTTTTCTGAGAATATTTGAATCCATGACATCAATACATATGATAAGAGAGCGGAGTTAATAATGAAAATCTGATGTGCGGTTTTTTTTCCCGATTAGTTTTGTTTGAAATTCCGGTAACAGCAATACATAAACAAAGAGTATTTGATTCGGTAACAGCAATACATATGATATGAGAGCTGATTTAATAATGTAATTAAATTTGTATAATCAAGTTTTTCAGATTTTTGAATTCAAATTTAAGTAATAGAAAATTGTGATTTCATCCAAATTTATATGACCAAATTTTTATGAAAAAACCAAAATATATAATGGATTCAAATTCCAACACTGAAAAATATTTTTCAAATTTGACAATAAAATGTATTTTTATTTTTACACTTTCTGGAAAGATTTGATTCAACAGTAGAAATGATAAGACAGCGTAATTAAGAATTGGAATTGGATGCGCAGCTCTTCTGCGTACGATGACTATAAATTCAGATGACCATGGCAGCTGGAATAGCTCAGTTGTTTATAGCGTGTGGCTGTTAACTCCAAGGTCGGAGATTCAAGCCATCCATCTATCGTATAATTAGATATTTAAATAATTTTCATTTTCTTGAAATGGAAAAAGGTATCTTTAAATATTTTTCATTTTCTTGAAATCGAAAAAAGTAATGCTATGGTCATAAAACTTAATGTAATGGTCATTGGCCATAACAAAATGGGAAAAAAAAAAAATAGAATGTGTACTTCTTCGTGTTACATACATAGTATTTTTTAAGTGTGTGATCATTGATTAATTAATTTTTTTTTTGTTTTTATGGTTTTTTTAATTACATATTTTTTTATTTTTTGTTTTCATGGCTTTTTTAATTACATTGTAATTAGCATATTTTTTAAATGGACGAAAGAGAATATCAAAATAATTTGAAAGAAGTTGGCATATTAATTTGGTTAATAAAAATCATAAAGATAGTTTTTAGTGTTTTTAGGTTTTGGTTTTTTTTTAGTGATTTTTTTTAGGGATATTTGTCTAAAATCTCACAATAAATTATTGGATATGCATATTTGAATGGTTAATTCTGTATAATTCTAGTGCTCCATGGGTTTTTCATCATGCTGAATCCATTTATGCATTCAAAAATGGATTTTAAACAACATAAAATAGTGATTTGGTGCAGGTTTATGTTGTCTATTTCGGCAAAAAAAAGTCAACTAATTCCGGCAAAAAAAAGTCAAAACGTAGAATGCCTTACTATGAATATATTGCAATTCGAATTATCTTATTTGAGAATTGGTTCACTATCTTAGCGGTGATGTCTTCTCATGGCACAATGACAAATGCATTTGATTTGAATAGTTTTGTCTTCTTAAAACATAGCATATTAATTTACTTTAAATATGATATAGAATAGGTTGTAAATGGACATCATAAGCATTCTTGAAACAAATGGAATCCATGATGTAGCATGGAAAAATCACGAGTTACATTTAAATTTAGTGGTGAATCATGTTTAGAACTTTGACTCACTTACTAAAAGGTGTGGTTTTATAGTGTTTTTGTCTTTATGATTTCTTTAGATGTAAGATGATACATATATTTGATAATTGGAATTAATAAATAGAATCAATTTTTTTAACAAAAATAAATCACTTGAATTAAGAAAAATAATCAATTTCCTTTAACAAAGTCAACTCATATAATGTTATTGATCTCAACTTAAATTACATGCATAGAATTTAGATTGAAATAAAGGAATTTAAGGGTATCACTTTGTATAACATTGAAAGAAAAATACTTTCCTAAATCATTGTAATGAAAATAAGCTAATTTGTAATCCAATAAGAAGACACAACTTTCATAGAATCTAAGGAATTCAACAAAAATGAAAGGGTATCATTTTGCATAATGTGCAAGTCCACACATTGAAAGAAAATTATTCTCCTAAATAATTGTAATCAAACTAAGCTAGTTTGTAATCCAATAAGAAGACACAATTTTCCAATAAATAATAGTTGAAGATTCAAAAGTTGAATATCATTGGGTAAATATGATTAGTAATTCAGCATAAAAAAACAGGATTTTACTAGAAGATAAATGAATACTCAACATTGAATATTAGAACTTCAATGCAATTTCTATCATGAGCAAAATGCAATTTCTACCATGAGACTCATTATCAGATAATGAATAGCACCAAAAAAATTATTATATTTCTTTTCAAAAATAAGGAATTTGTTTTTTAATTATATATATATACATACACATTTTATGAACCATAAGTTAAAAAAAAAAAATTCTAAATTTTTGGAGTAAAAGATAGATGAAAAACAAGTAACCTGGTAAATTTTTTGAATAATTGTAATTTTTTTGAATAAAATATAGAAAAAAAACTTAAAGTTGAATACAAAAGATTGAATATAATTTTAACATGAGACTAGGGAGCTCTGAGGTTATGGAGCGAACTTCTTGTATGTGGTTGTGATTTCTTTTGTCCCTCTCCTTCGCCTACAGTTAAACTCCGCTCCTTCCTGTTCTCGGTCTGACCCTTCCCCCCTCCCCTTCCCCGACAGTCTATCCCTTCCCTCCCAACCATGGAAGACCTCCCGGTCACCGCGCATTTCACTAACGACATGGAGACAGTTATGACAAACGTCGTGGTAACATATTTCTTGGAAGATGGAGGACCACCCGTACAGTTGGAAAACTCTGGTGACTTCCTTTCCGCTCCTCCCAAGGCCGAATCCTTCCCCCCCCCCGCTACCAACTCTTCTAGATGGACTGTTGTTCGAAGATTTTCCAGAACCATGGGTGACCAAGTCCACAAGCACTCCTACTTGTGCTCTCCCTCCGCTAAGTCCGCCTCAAGCTACTGACCTAGAGTGGTTAAACTCCATAACAGGAGGTCTCACTTCTCCAGAACTCACCCGCCTGGGTCACCCCTCCAGCAAAGGTACCAACCCCCCGGTCTCTTCTGAGTCAAGACCATCTACGGTCCCTTTCTCCTCTTGCAAGGGTTTTATCTTTTCCCGGCTAGAACTGGATGAGTATAGTGGTTTTGAACAGTCATTCGCCACCAGAGAACACACAAATAAGAACTTAAATACTTCGAAAGGAGATGTCAGAGACAGGGAAACATGCCCTAGGTTTAAAAGGAAAAGCTTAAAGAACAAAGGGAAAATTGGAAACCTAGCTCTCGGTGAAGACGTCGAGTTCAACCAGGTCACATTTATGGAAAGCCAAACAATTGTTGGGAGAGTGAATGGTAGGGTCTTCGCGGTAAAAACCATCTGATATTGGATGCATGATGCTTGGCAGGCCGAGCTCGGATATCCACCGGAACTAGTGGAATTAAACAAGAATTGGTATGCCTTCACCTTCTAGAACAATGAACACTCCAAATGGGTACTAAGTAAAGCATGGAGTATCAACAACTCTCTAATGCTTCTCAAACCATGGAATCCGCTTGTTCACACAAGTACAGAATGCCTTGAAAAAATTACGGTCTGGGTAAGACTACCAGCACTTCCTTTCCATCTATGGTCTTTTGAGTACCTCAAAAAAATTGGGAATTTCTTAGGAGATTTCTTGGATGTGGATATGTCATATGAAGAAACAAAACAAAGGAAGGTTGCAAAAATTATGGTTAATTTGAATTTTAGGGAAGGCCTGGGGGAAGAGATGGATCTCACCTGGGGAGACTACACATATGCCCAAAAATTGGACTATGAGAACATTCCTTTCAGATGTTGAAGATGTCATCAGTATGGACATCTAATTAAAAATTGCAAGATCCCTCTGAGAACCAGAGGAATAGTATATGGGAGGAATAAAGATTCACAGAAGAACGTTGGCTCTTCGGTTCCTGATCCCTACTTACAAAAGAAGCATGGTTGTCAAACAAAATGCCTCACCAAATTTTTGGCCGAAGATTTGGTCCAACCCTGTATAGAGCTGGCTACCATGTGCATGATCCAGCAAGTTCCAGTCCAGACGGAAGACTCTTCCTTCCTGGTCACAGGTACCTCCTCTAACCCTACCCCCTCTATTATTGTTTTAATAAATAATTTGTCTATTAAAAGTCCTGAGTGGCTGCTCTCACTAACCCTTCCCCCATTCCCTCCCTTGTTTTCTCTTCAACCCCCCTTTACACCTCCTTCCTTGCCCCCTCATTGCCCAGCCCTTTCCCCGACCTCCTCTTCCTCCCTCTTCCTCCCAGTATAACCAGCTTCTTCTCCTACTCCTTCCTCGGATGAGTCCACTACCTCTTCGACAGACACCTCCACAAGAAGATATTTATTAAGATCACAGAACATAGAACACACATGAGGTTTAGCATTGGACCTGACTCCAACAAAAAAAACTGGCAGAGGCAGGGAATCTTTCTTCTCAAAAGCATAGAAGACAGCCATAATTAACTTATTAGCAGGGAAACATGTCTCTATTGAAAGGGCACTTAGAGCAAGGTGAACCCTGGGAAAGGGGCCTTGATGAAGTCTTGTTCCTTCAATTGTAGGGGTTTGGCTAGTCCCCTAAAAAAACCATCCCTAAAAAGGATGATTCTCACAGAACATTCAAATGTACTTCTCCTTCAAGAAACCTTGGGAGAAGGGGCAGAAGTTGAAAACATACTCTCTTTTCTTTTACCGGACTAGAGCTTCATTACCTTGGACTCTATTGGGAGATCTAGAGGACTAGCTATCAGATGGAATTGCCTCACTATAAAATTCGTTAACCGTTGGGGTTTTGAATCTAGACTTGGGATCACAGTCTTCTCAAAAGAACTTGAAGACCCCCTCAATATTGTAAACATCTATGGGCCCTGTCACAATAGAGACCCTTACTGGGACGTTGTCTTCAACAAGTCCTTCCTAAAAGAAAATCACTTAATCCTGGGAGGAGACTTAAATTTCTCTTTAGGCATTAAAGAAGTTTGGGGATCCCATGTGAGATCGGACCCCCTCTCGACCTACTTTACACAAAAAATGGATGAACACAATCTTCTAGATATTGAGCTGGTTAAATTCAAACCAACTTGGAGAAACAACAGAGTGGGAGAAGACAACATTGCAAAAAGACTGGATCATTTTTTGATAAAGGATACACTTCTTGAAAAATCCTTTCAACTGAAACAATGGATAGGACACGGGGGAATCTCGGATCATTACCCAATTTTCCTTGAACTAAGAATTGGATTGGATAAGCCACCCATTCCTTTCAAATTCAATAGAACCTGGCTCAGTGATGAAACTTTTTTAAAGCTGGTTAAGGAAAATTGGCAATACTATAACCCAGGAAGCAATGAGACGACATGTCTACACTTTGTAAAAAACCTACACATTATCAAAGAGAAGACGAAGACCTGGGCACATTAGAAACTGCTAAAAGAGGATATGGAACTGAAGGAACTAGAATAAAAATTAAACCTTATTTCAGAAAAACAGGGTGGAGGATTTGATACGATAAATGCCAAACTAAGTCTGCTAAAATTGGAAGAAAGGAGAAACAAACTACTAAAGTAAAAAGAAGATACATGGAGATTAAAAAGAAGAGCCACCTGGCTGAAGAGTGGAGACGAGAACACAAAATTATTCCAAGCATATGCAAAAGGCAGAAGGTGCATAAACTCAATCTGGCAGTTAAAGGATCAAGACAGAAAAAAGGAACATACCTTTGAAGGAATGGCAAAAATTGGAAAAAAGTTCTTCCAAGATCTCTACAAAGGAGAAAACAAGGCCACTATTAAAGAAGTGATTTGAATGGTACAATACTTTCTAGGCTTTACTAGTGAGGAAGATAATAGAATGCTTATGGAAAAGGTAACACTAGAATAACTTAAGGTTGTATTGAATAGTTTGCAAATGGAAAAAAGCCCAGGACCAGATGGATGGACAATTGAGTTCTTCCTGGGCTTCTTTGATTCTATTGGACAAGATATACTAAGCCTAGTTGAAGAGACAAGGCTTACTGGAAAAATGCCTTTAAGTTTAAACTCAACCTTTATTTCCCTTATTCCAAAGAAGGACAACCCAGACACCCTAGATGACTTCAGACCTATCTCCTTGTGCAATTGCATATACAAGATCATCTCCAAAGTCATAGCCAGAAGACTTAAGACTATACTTTTTGACAAAATATCCTTGGAGCAATTTGGATTCCTAGAGGGAATGAAGATTTACGAAGCAATTGGAGTTGCACAGAAATCCCTACACAACATAGAGACCAGGAAGCTAAAGAATGCAGTTCTTAAAATTGATCTTTCCAAATCCTATGACAGGGTAAGTTGGCTCTATTTACGATTGCTTTTAACACATCTAAGCTTTATAGTTCCATTTATCAGATGGATCATGTGTTGTATTACAACTGTAACTTTCTCAGTCCTCATAAATGGGTCAACCATAGACTTTTTTAGATCTAAAAGAGGCTTAAGACAAGGCTGTCCACTTTCCCCTCTTCTGTTTCTTCCTGTTGCTGAAGGATTAAGCGGGGCTTTAACAACAACAAAATGATCTGGGTCTTTTCCAGGCATCAATATTTCCAATACTCTTCATGTAACTCACCTTCTCTTTCTAGACGACATCCTTGTCTTCTCTGCAGGAACTAGAGGGGAAGCTGACAATCTAAATAACACTCTGAAACTCTTCTCCAAAGCTACAGGAATGATAATAAATGAAGGAAAGTCTACTCTCACCACCTTTTGTCTCTCAGAAATGGAAAAAAGTTGATATAAACTTCTCTTCCCTTTTGAAGAGAAAACGATTGATGAAGGACTCAAGTACTTGGGATTCACTTTGAAACCAAACGATTACAGAAAGGAGGATTGGTCTTGGATACTGAAGAAATTAGAAAAAAGGTTAATTTCATGGAGCCACAAATGACTTTCTAGAGCTAGCAGATTGGTACTAGTAAAATCAGTTTTGGAAGCCATCATAGTATTTTGGATGCCTCTGTCTTGGATCCCAAAAGGAACTTTGGAGGCAGCTAGAAAACTCTCTTTCAGATTTCTGTGGAGTGGAAAGAAAGATACAAATGTGACTCCTTGGGCAAGATGGAAAATGATTGCAGTCCCAAAATCTTTAGGCAGTTGGGGCCTAAAAAATATACATGTTTTCTCCAAATCCTTAGCTGCTAAACGGGGCTAGCACCTTCTTTCTACAAATAGTCTCTGGAAAAAGGTTGTCATCAAAAAATACATTGAACCAGACACCCTGGAGTCTTGGATCAGAATAACTTAGAAAAATCTCAGAGGTGTCTCAAAAATTTGGAAGGCAGTGATAAAATCTTTCCCTGTAATAGAAGATGGTCTTGCTTGGAAGGTAGGAAACAGACTCCACGTAAGGCTAGAGACTGATCCTTGGACATGAAGCGAAGGAAAACACTTACTCTCAGATCATCTACTAGCCACTTTAAAGAAAAAAGGATTGAACTCCTTAAACTCACTTGTTGACCAACCCTCCACTACCCTTTGGGCTCAAGGGTGGAAAACTGTCGCTACTCTTAATTTAAACACTGATGATTCAGCAGAATTGGAGAATTACTTTTTCTCTCACAAATCAGGATAAGAGAATAAGAAGACAAACTGGTTTGGGAAAAAAATGAGTCTGGTATCTACACTCCAAAGGAAGGATATTCACAGCTAATGCAAGAAATCTCAAAAGCTGAACCAGTCTAGTGGTGGAAAAATATTTGGAAGATCAATGGTCCTGCCAGGTCAAAACTCTTCTGGTGGTGTGTGCTTTCAAATAAAGCCCCAAACTGGGATATTTTACAAAAAATAAATTTTGTTGGACCAAGCAAATGCCCACTGTGCATGACAGAGAGAGAAACGACACAACATCTATTTCTTGAATGCACTTATCTAAAATTGGTTTGGGCAGGAGTTTCATGCACTCTAAAATTCCCTTTTTAGTGGGAAGGCCACACCTTGGAACAAGCCTGGAAGAACTGGTGGGAAAAATCCTCTTACAAAACATACAGATTACTCCCTTTACTAATCACTTGGGGAGTATGGCTAGTAAGAAATGAAGCCATCTTCAAAGAGGTGACTATTTCTCATGAGAAAACCTCACTAAATAGCCTGTTAATTTTCTCTTCCTTTCCTTCAAAAGAAAGATCAAAGAACAGAGTAATAAAAGAATTATACATAGAAAAATCCACACCTTGTGGATTTTTTGACGGAGCTTCCCAACACTACACATGTGGAGGAGGAGGCTTACTATACTTCTCAGACACACACTACTTCACTTTATCTTCTGGATCGGGAAATGGAACTAATAATTATGAGGAATTAATGAGCCTCAAACTTCTCATGGTTTTTGCCCTTGAAAAAGACTACAAAAAGTTATCAGTTTTTGGAGACTCAAAAAATGCAATAAACTAGATAAATGGAACTCAAAGATGCAATAATATCAGTCTTTCCAATATTGTGGAAGACATAAAATCACTGCATAAAAATTTTGACTTCTTTTCCCGTCAACATGTCTATAGGGAAAGGAATAAAGAAGCGGACATGGCTTCGAAAAAGGGCACATACATGGATGTGGGCCACTAGAAGATCACATAGTTCATAAATGAACAAACACAGGAACAACATAGAACATTTTTGTAAATGAAAGTAAACTCTAAATATTTTACAAGATTTTGGATACAAAATCTATGAAGGATACTATGCAAACTGAGGACTGTACTCAATACACTGTAACATTACAGATTTTTTGGGAATGACTATGTAAAATCCCACGGGATGAAGAAGAAAGAACCACTCGATATGAAGTATGTAGACATACTTTATCACAAGAATACACCAGAAGGTGTATCCACAAAATGTAATTTTGATTATCATAATGAAAATTGTTCTTTTTTTCAAGGAAAAAAAAATGTTTAACATGAGAGGAGCCCATCAATAAGAATTATAGGGCTATGAGTGGAAAAATTTGTTTAATGATATTTGGAGAGGAGCCCATAAACATAAATTTGAGGCTTATGAGTGAAACCTTTGATGAAAAATATTTGAAGAGGAACCCCATAAACAACAAGTTTATAAGAATTTGAGAAGGAAAGAATTCCCTATTCTCTCACCAAAATTGTTAATGGGAATTTGAGTAGGAAATATTTCCCTATTCTCTCACCAAAATTATTAATATGAAAGTAAAATGTGTATATATTACTTGAATATGAAATTATATATGTTTGTTGAAAAAATAATTAAATATATTTGCTGAAAAAATTAAGACATTTGGAATCTCAAAGGAGAGCTGATTTGTTAGGAAATGGGGCAAATATGGAAGACCACATTTTAGATAAAGAACTTTAGTTTGTAAACTTATTGTTTTTATGGATAAGTGTTGTAATCTAGGGAATTGTATGTATATGTTACCATTTGTTCTTCACACGGAGAAATAAGGTACAATGAACTAATACACAAGCACACACATAGATAGAGTATAAGAATACACAAGTAATGGAGAGATGTGTAACGTCCCACTCTTGCGCACACTTATGATATGACTTTCCCTTGAGGACATTTGGGTGAAAGTGATCTGATTCCTTATATGATTGACTGTTTTGCTTATGTATTATGATGATGATTGTCGATAGGATGATATGTTATTTGATTATATTTGTATCGACATATCCTATTGACTGGTTTCTCCTGAGTGGGAAAGACTCAGGACTGATTGAGGATGTCTATGGCATCGATGGACCTCCTTGAAATCCAAATCGAGTCAAGGAGTGGATTGTTTATGGTTTGAGTGTTTTTTTTATTGCATAAATGACATATGACTGATAAACTATGATGTTGATTTTGGATCACTAACATGTTTTGTTGATGGATGCAGGTTGACAATAGCTTGCTAATCAGACTCACATTTGGAGTAAAGGGGTCATGCACAACAACTAGAGATATTGAGGGAGAGGTCATGTGGCAGCATCCCTACCACAACCTACTATCACTCGCGTCGTGGCTCGAAATGTAGGTTAACAATTACCTGATTTGAGAGATCTATGATGTCATGAGGGAAAACTGTGACAGTCACTCACGATGATTCTAAGGGGTGTGAAATAAGGCATGGTCCTTATTCCTTATAGGCCCCTAATCTCCCACAAGATCACTTGACAGAGTATTGACTCTAGGGGTTTGACTTCTACCAAGATCAATCAAAAGGCAATCGACATCCTTGGAGCACGTAGTGTGTCTCGAAGGGCACGTCGCATAATGAAACATGAGTGAAGGCGAGTGGCACCTTTGGAGCACGTAGTGCGTCTTGAATCACATGCCACAATTGTTAACACTGGTGAGTCAATGAACCTAGGTACCTAGAAAACAACATCTTATTTTGAACTGGTTAGCCTTAAGATAATTGTTGCATGAGTAAAGTTTAAAAATTATAAAATTTCCCTTAAAAACAATTTTTCTAAGCCTAGTTGAATTTAAGCCTAGGTCTAAATAGAACATGAGAATGAAAAATTAATTAAGAAATTAATAAAGGGGGGATGAAGAAAAGTGAGGGTAAAAATTAAGTTTAAAAATTAATGGAGGTTTAAATTATTTAAAAAGATTAATTGTTTTTATGTGCAAAACTTGCTAATTTCGAAATTAGACAAAAAGGGGAAACTTGAATACAAAAGGAATTTGGAACATAGAAGGCAATATGGTCTAGAGAACTTTCTAATTTCGAACTCAACTAAGTTGTAAGAAAGGCGTCAGTCTTTAAGAGAATGTAGGGGAATAAAGGGACATCGAAGAACGTTTTTAGGAACTCCTTTAGGTGGGTGAGGGAAATAGGAAAATTAAATTAATTAGTTAAATAAATTTGTGGTGCAATTAAGGGATTGGGTGACAAGTGTACAGGGGAGAATATTCCTATTAAAAGTTTAATAAAAAAAAATTAATATGCATTTGGGAAACTAGTCACTAAGAGAACTCTATAAAAGAAATGACGGAGGAGGAGAATGAATCACAACTGGTAGGCGTAAGGCTACCCTACCAATATTTTTCTTGACTTATTTTTCTTGTGGGAGTTGGGATGCCCAACTCGATAGGGAGTGGTAGCTCAACCTTGGGAGGTGAGCTGGGAGATAGATTTTTCTCTATTTTTGTGTGTGTGGCCCCTTTGTGGCTCGGGGGGCTCAGGGGGAAGAAGCGTACCCCTAGAGTTGGTTGGGAGGTACCGGTGAGGTCTGAGAAATTTGTAAGTGGGAGCAAGGAGGATCACTAGCAACTGAAGGGCATCAACAAATCCATCCAACGGTTACAGTAATCTTATTAAGTTGTGATTTTTTGTTAAAAAAATATGTATGTACTATCTAGAAGTATTGTTGCAACGGTTACGGTAATATTATTAAGTTGTGAATTTTGTTAAATATTTCTATATGTACTCTCTAGAAGCATTGTCGCAATGGTTATGGTGATTTTAAATTGTAATAGATGTATTTATGCTCTGTTACAACTGTGCTAAAATCTAAATTCGAATCGAAAATTCCTTGATGATATTTTGTGTAATTAAAGGAGTCGATGCTTGATGCCACTTAAACCCCTCAACTAAGTCACTAGAAAAATTGTGTTAGCTCTCCTTCCTTTTTTGCAACCCAAATCTTTTTTTTCTAGCTACTGGTTGAGATTCTCTTAGGATCGCTAGACATTACTGATCTCCTGCTTTTAGTTCCCTTGAATCGATGCAAGTTAATGGTGGTCGCTTCCTTGACCTATGTTTATAATCTTAAATAGAATAAAAATTTAAGTGAACGATAGATGGTCAGGGTAGGTACATAAATCAATTTGATCGTTGGCCTTAATTATCAATGTGTTTGTCAACTGTTTCTTTACCCTTTTGGGGTGGAGAGCTAATTTGTTTCCTTGATTCACCCATGACCATTTGTGCATTGTATTCTTGTAATTTATTTTAATGGCATGGTAGCGAATGATCGTTTCCTTAGGAACATTTCAGCTTAATCCAAATTTTTACTTTATCCTTTAAAATTTTACCCAAACCATTTTTGTTCACCACTACCCTGCCGTTAGTCGAAATTCCTGGAAGGAATTCGCGCTAGCGCCACTCCAAACTGGTGTCGACGACTTTCATGGGGAGGGGTTCTGTAGTTGATTGTTGGGATGATTTCTTCTTAGAGGGATGGCCAACCTTTGTGTTCTCACATTCGGGCGATCTCGGGACTCCCATAACTAGTCCGTTTACATGCCTCCCATTTCCTGCCTACTGGATACCATCATTTTCGTTGCTTTCCTACTCATATCCTGGAATTTCAAATCCCAACGGGTGATCCCCATTCTATTGCTATGTTGGGTTAAATCCTACTGAATCTTGAACCATAATCAAATATTTGTGGTCTTGACATGTATTGTCAGGTCCTTTTAGTATATGTTACCGATTACTTAAAGTTTTAAAGCCTACTAAGACTAGATACACTAGAGTTAAATATTCTGTAGTTTCATGTATTGTTTTCCTCTGTATTGTTGATATTAGCATTTTCTTATTGCCTATGTGTTGAGTTTTCCTAGAATGGTAAACCATTTGTGTTCGATTAAGATCCACCGAATCATTGAATCGTAACTAAATATTCGTGGTCATGATTTTAAAAGAGGTATTTTGGTGAAAAAATCACTTGTGTTGGGTTGGGATGCTTATAATGAAGGACTTGCACAATCTTCCTTCCTCCTCAACATGGATTGTTCTCTTCTTTTTATTTACTTCTTCTACCTAGCGTTAGGATATAGCCTGTGGTTGGGACATCTTTTTCTGAGTAATGATTTAGTTGATGATAAATTCAGGGAGTGTTATTGTTGATTCTGGTTCCCTGATTTATGGCCTAAAATGTTGACATGTCAGTAGCCGGAAAAATCGACGGCTCTCCTTGGGGATGAGAATTAATTGCAATCATTTTGTAGCTACAAAAAAATGCCTGCCATTACTAAGTCACAGTAGGGTGAAGTGGAATTTGTCTGGTGCATGCATCTCTGGGTATTTTTAGATGGTGTGTGTGAATCGGGTCATTCTTCCAGTTGGAACGGTATTTTTTAGAGTTAATTTTTTTTTGTGAACAAATCAGTGTCCCTCCCTCTTAAATGGCGTTGTGTCATTGTAGGATGCTTAAATTGTATCCCCACAAACTTAACGCATAATTCTCTGCTTTTACGATTTTACTGTTGCACAATTGTAGTTGCATTAATGCCTTAATCATTGGTGCAATGTGGAGGAGCACATGGAAGTGTATATTAATCTAGGATTGGCATAGAACTGTTTAATAAAATTTGGAAGGGTGTAAACCTTGTCATGCTAAGAAGGGTTGGATGGAAATTTTTACCTCGAAGTGCTTCCTTATCTTAAACGAATTTCAAATTTAACAAGTAAAACTTAGATTGCCAGGACTTAAGTGAGGGTTTTTGCTTCTTTAAAAATTGTTTTTTAGGTTGAAATTGTAAACGAGAATTTAATGCAGGAAGAATGTTATATTTTAGTTAAATTTGATTCAGTTAATATTAGTTTATAAATGGCATTCCACTTAAATTCCAATTCTGATTAATTTCTAATTCCAATTAAATGGTATCCTAATTTTAATTCCAGTTAATGGCACTTTTAAATGGTAATATGGTTAAATTCTAACTCCAGTAAATTAGAATTAATTAGCAATTGAAATTAAACTATTAATGTTGAGAGGTGTGATAACACCATGTATATTTAAAGGTGAAATTTTTATTAATTTGGCAGCTGAGTTCAATTAATTTGACATTAAGGTGACCAACGTTATATTAATATAGTATAAGGGAATGGTTCATTGGTGTTCATAATAATTACTGTGTATTGATCAAATGGTGATGGAAGATGTGGGTGAATCCTTGGGTAAAGTACAGTAGGATAATTGAAGGATTAGCTAAGTTGACATACACTTTTGGGGGAAAATTTAGGATGAGCACCCTTTTATTTAAGAAGGGAATGAAACAACCTAGTGATCTTAAGGTAAATTAATAAGGACACTTTTCAATTGATTAAACTTTGTTTTAGAGGTTCATTGATTGAATGAAAGTGTCTGTTTCCTTCATGAGAAATAGGACATGCTGAAATAGACTTTTGCGTGCGTCAATTGTATGTATTACATGACGATTTTTGGAGATTGGTTTCGCGCGCTGATGGATTTTCCTATGACAGATGGATCTTAGACCCTTGTCAATTAAAGGTAATGAATTTCATTACCCTATGTGGATGATTAGCTAGATTGGTGTTAGAGTGCTTTCATTTATGGATTTTGTAATATATGGTTTAAGGTAGAATAGATTCCTTTACGCAATAATTAATTACATTCGTTTACCTTATGCCTCAAGGTTTTAGCTGATAATCATTTTGCACCTGGGATAATGATTGACTTGAGGAGAGTGTGATTAGCCTACCTAGCACCTTTAAGTACAATTGTTTATTGATTGGTTATTAATAGGATGTGTGGCTCATGGGCTTTGATGACGCGTAATGTTATGCTTGGGATTTTACTTGCATGCCTTGTAACCATGTTGTTGTGTGATTTCCTAAGTGCCTAGATTTATTTGCGCATAGGGTAATGAAGTTGATATATGTTAATTCAATATTAGATCACTCACGCGCCTCCGAATAATGTTTCTTATGGTCCAATTTAGTATCGGTGATTTGCGCGCCTTGGTTATGTCGATGTTTAAGTGTTTAGATTGCTTGTGTTATGGACTCAGTTGAAGCATAAATGTCACGCCTTAGTTTACTAGCATGCTTGTTACAATGTTATTGTATGGGTTCCTTATGTTTATAATTAGTGGCGTGCTTTTATCGTTAAGTGAATTATGTTAATCTAGGTAATGGATCAGGTGTGTACCTTGAAAATGATGTTGGTTATTTTGAATTTGCTGATTGATTTAATCACACACCTTGGATTTAAGTATATATTTTGCGCCTTAAAAGAAAAAAAAAATTACCTATTGTACATCATTGGAGTAGTAACGGTTGGTGTCGTTACATATGGTATCAGAGCGGGTTCAACCTTGCGACTGTGGATCACCATGCCTTCCACTGAATTAATCCCTTGATTAATACTCAACACTAATTGAATTATTAACATTTCCATGTGGTAATCACGGCTAGAAGATGCCATGGAAATTCACGACGTAATACTAGGGGAGGAGGCGTGATGCCTCTAGTAGCACCCGCGCCAAAGGTGTCCAACCCCTTAGGAGAAGAACAAGTCTTGAGCATGAGCAGATTGTCGTGCGAGATGTGTTGGGTCTGAAAATGTCTGTGCAGGGAAATGTTAGAGGCCTTGACTAACCGTATGTACTAAGATAAGTCGAGGGCACCTGTACCCCTAAGGGTCCATAACGCGCCTGAGGTAGTGCTGGTAACATTCACAGGGAACTCTAGAAGATTAAAGTTCCTGCATTCACGAGTGCCATGGATGGCTCAATCGTCGAGGCATGGCTGGAGAGAAAGGTGATGTGCTTCGTGCTTCGCGGTTTAGACCTCCAGCATGAAGGTCCACGCAGGCAGCCTTCAGCTAAAGGGGAAAGATCTTCTATGGAGAAAGATGCTCCTACCTCAGTTAAACATGGTTGTCGAAGCCGTTTTAGGGGAACGGTTCCAGGAGAAGTAATTGTCAGAGGAATTTGTTGAGCGCCAACTTGATCAGTTCAACACCTTACGGCAGGGTGGTCATATGCTGTCAAATTATGAGACCAGATTTATATAGCTACTTCAATATGCCCCGCATCTGAACATGAAGAAGTTGGAGATCAACAAGTTCATGATTTTCCTTAACTCTAGTCTTCATGTGAAGGTGAGTATCTAAATTCCTCAGACATTGCACGATGCAGTCCAGTAGGACTCTCATATAAGGAATATTTGACCATGGGAGTCTGGGAAGGACTTCTACAAGACCATCTGGAATGACAACATTTAGTGTGCAACAGCATCAGATGTCGACCAGACAAGACATCTTGGTATCGAGATACGTCTATAGGACCGTTGTTCAGAACACCTTGACCCTTGTCACCAAAGGAATCGTATCTGATAAGGGATTTAGTGTTTGCAAGACGATTTTGGATGAGTTTCCCAAGAGGCCTTGGGAACACCACTGAACTTTAGTACAACATGTACTTTAGATAGATAGGTTGATTGAAGGAATGAACCAATTTGGGAAGGTTGTGTTGTGTATGGGTGTGTTGGACCAACAAAAATGTTGGGAATAGTTTCAGTCGCTAGCCGAGTTTGTGTGCAACAAAAACCATCAAAGCACTAGTAAGATGGCACCATTTGAGTTTCTTTGTGGGTGACCGTGTTAGACGCCTTTGAGTTTGGATCGACTCGAGGATGGGGTCCTGGTGGGACAAGAATCGATCCAAGAATTGAAAGGACAATTACAAACGATATGAAAGGGGATGGAAGAAGCATAGGATCGACATAAGGGTTTTTTTGATGTGTATCGCATGACCATATTTATGAAGGGCCTAATGGTTGTCCATGCCTCAATATTTGAGGCATATGCATGGTGTTTATCTTGTATCTGTGTGCAAATTTAGGTCAGTGATCTTATGCATGTGATTGACTTGAGTTCTTGGCGGATGTTGGGCGAGGGTGCACTCACAACAGATCCAATCTGCTTTTTGGACCATCAGATTCGATAGCTATGGTGTCAAACTCTCGATAGGGTCAAGGTCCAGTAAGAAAAATATAGTCCACACTCATCTACCTGGGAGGACACATATGATATGCGTCAACAATTTCTTTTTTGTTGATAGTTAGAATTTTAGATATTGTCAGACACTTTATTTATGCACTTGTATACTAAGAAACTTCAGGAGGAAGTTTAAAACAAGAGGGGGTGTATGTAACACCCCACTCTTGCATGCACTTCTGATATGAATTTTCCTTGAGGACACTTGCGTGCAAGTTATCCGGTTCCTTATATGATTGATTGTTTCACTTATGATTGATTGTTCCTTATAGGCGCTTATTCTCCCACAAGTTCACCTGACAAAGTATTGACTCCAGGGGTTTGATGTCTACCAAAATGAGTCAAAAGGAGAGTGGCACCCTTGAAGCATGTAGTGTGTCTTGAAGGGCACGTCGTATAAATGAAACATGAGTGAAGGTGAGTGGCACCCTTGGAGCACGTAGTGGTTGTTAACACTGGTGAGTCAATGAACCTAGGTACCTAGAAAACAACATCTCGTTTTGATCTGGTTAGCCTTAAGATAATTATTTCATGAGTAAATTTTAAACATTATAAAATTTCCCTTTAAAATGATTTTGCTAAGCCTAGGTCTAAATAGGACATGAGAACGAAAAATTAATTAAGCAATCAATAAAGGGGGGATGAAGAAAAGTGAGGGTAAAAATTAAGTTTATAAATTAACCGAGGATTAAATTATTTAAAAATATTAATTGTGTTTATGTGAAAAACTTGCTAATTTCGAAATTAGACAAAAAGGGGAAACTTGAATACAAAAGGAATGTGGAACATAGAAGTGAATCTGGTCTAGAGAACTTTCAAATTTTGAACTCAACTAAGCTGTAAGAAAGGCGTCAATATTTAAGAGAATGTAAAGGAATAAAGGGACATCGAGGAGCATTTTTAGGAATGCCTTTAGGTGGGTGGGGGAAATAGGTAAATTAAATTAATTAATTAATTAAATTTGTGGTGCAACTAAGGGATAAGGTGACAAGTGTACGAGGGAGAATATTCCTATTAAAAATTTAATAAAAAGAAATTAAGGCACATTTGGGCAACTGGTCACTAAGAGAATTCTATAAAAGAGATGGCAGAGGAGGAGAATGGATCACGACTGTTAGGTGTAAGGTTACGCTGCTGATATTTTTCTTGACTGATTTTTCTTATGGGCGTTGGGATGCCCAACTTGGTAGGGAGTGGTAGCTTGACCTTGCGAGGCGAGCTGGGAGCTAGATTTTTCTCTGGTTTTTGTGTGTGTGGGCCCTTTGTGGCTTAGGGTCTCAGGGGGAAGAAGACTATCCCTAGCGTTGGTTGGGAGCTACCAGTGATATCTTAGTGATTAGCAAGTAGGAGCAAGGAGGATCGCCAACAACCGAAGAACATTAACAAGTCCATCCAACGGTTACAGTAATATTATTAAGTTGTGATTTTTTGTTAAAAATTTATGTATGTACTCTCTAGAAGTATTGTCACAAGGATTATAGTAATCTTATTAAGTTGTGAATTTTGTTAAAGATTTTTGTATGTACTCTCTAGAAGTACTCTTGCAACGGTTATAGTGATTTTAAATTGTAATAGATGTATTTTTTCTCTGTTACAACTGTGCTAAAATCTAAATTCGAATCGAAAATTCCTTGATGATATTTTGTGTAATTAAAGGAGTTGGTGCTTAATGCCACTTAAACCCCTCAACTAAGTCACTGGAAAAATTGTGTTATCTCTCCTTCCTTTTGTGAAAACCTTGAATCTTGTTTTTTTGGCTACTAGCCGAGATTCCCTTGGGATCGCTAGACATTACTAATCCCCTACTTTTAGTTCCCTTGTCTCGATGCAAGTTAATAGTGGTCGTTTCCTTGAATTTCTTTTATAATCTTAATTAGAATAAAAACTTAAGTGAATGATAGATGGTCGGGGTTGTCGGTTGTGGAGCCTGATTATCTTCTTCATTCAAAGGTCCTTTTTTTTAGCTGTGTTTATAACCCATGAAGACTTTACACCCCAGAAGTATGTGCAATCTTCCACGCAGGGGAGTGCAGAGGGGGGTACCCCCTCTGCGGGGTCGTATATTTAACGGTAGAAATTATGTTAAGGTTTTTTTCCCTAGAAGGAAATCCTCTGTTATGAGGGAAATGTATTGCAGCTATGCATTATGGAAAGTATTGTATTCTGAGAGAGGAGACTATGAGAGAAAGAAGAGGAAGTTACAATGGGTTTTGTTGTAGGTTGTATCCCTTCATTTGTTGGATAATAATAAAGGAAGGACCTGGAAATT
>JZKD02S2011033.1:511077-524483 GCA_000966675.3 Picea glauca
CCACCTTACACTGAATGACCTCCATTATTTTACTCTAATAAGTCATCTCCCCCCCCCCGGATTATACCCCTAGGGAGGATCCCAACAAAATCACACTGACAAGAATGTTTTAGACAACATGGATGCAATTAAAATCAATGAAATGGGACACGTGATTCCCAATCACATTTCATAATAACATGTAAGTCAAAACACATTTCAAATATAAACAATGATACCACAAACTCAAATTTTATGTGTTTTAGTAAAACGCAAAATGTTAAGAGATGCAATTAGATAATTGGGTGTTAAATCTAGCCAAGAGGATAAGATAAACAATAAGTTATCATAAAACTTAGTTAAGATGTCATCCTCACTTGGAAATAGGTGATTTTACATATGTGAAGGATACTYGTAGAGAAATAATAACAAGTGTTGTTGCACTAGAAACTTCAACAAATCTTTTAAATGTTAATGATGAAAAAATTATTAAAAACTTGGACCAAGAAAACACTGCATAAGCATAGAAAAACTAGGGTTGAATTAGGGGAGGACGATGAAATTTCTTGTTGGGCTATTATTTGTAGGGTCTTTACTCAAAGAAACTAACAAATAATGTCAAGGTTAAGGTTCAAAAGTCTCTGGATCTAATTCTCGTGTCTTACCAAATGAAAAGGATGTCATGTAACACCGTATATCAAGTGGTATGTATAAACCATATACCAAACACATAGTAAATGTTACTCAAGTTGAATTATTCCAAATTTTTCAATAGAGTAATACTCACATTAAGATTTTACTTAGCATATTTATGAAACTTAAACCATGATATATTAAGTTTATCATTGTCTGTGATACATGTTATTGTTGTTACTATGTCAAATTTCAATTGTATTACAATACATGGATTCCTATGTTTTGAAAAACAATGGACACATAACTGTCCTCCTTCCATTGTTCATGAATTTATATCCAATATATTATGACAATTCGAAGGTGATGAATTATTTTATCAAAAAAAATCTCAACAATGTTTTGATCCTTCCATTGTTCATGAATTTATATCCAACATATTATGACAATTCGAAGGTGATGAGTTATTTTATCAAAAAAAATCTTAACAATGTTTTGATCTGACATCCTTTAGTACTAAGGAATTTATTGATCTCAATAATCATTTATTAATAGAGATGATTGTGAAGTGGAAGAGATATGAATATCTTACTTACAATCCTATAGGGTATTCAATTGCGACAAAAAATGATTGATTTGTTTGAAGACGATTATCCACTAACATATTTCATGAATAATTTTAGGGATCAGACATATAAATATATCATGTAAACTTATAGAGACTAATGGAAATATTTATAGGCATTCAAGGCTTCAATATGCACTATGTATGTTCTATCATATTGGGGTTAAAGCATCATGTAGTCCTGATTGCGTTGACAGGCGACGATGGTAGCAAGGTGTTTCTACAACCCCCATATATGTGAATCCATGTTTATAACACTAAAAAAATAAATTAGAAAAATGAAGTTTAAAAAATTTTAAAAATTGATTTTTAGGTTGAAATTGATTTTTTCCTTCTTTAAAAATTGATTTTTACGTTGAAATTGTAAATGAGAATTTAATGCAGGAAGAATGTTATATTTCAGTTAAATTTGATTCAGTTAATATTAGTTTATAAATGGTATTCTACTTAAATTCCAATTCTGATTAATTTCTAATTCCAGTTAAACGGTATCCTAATTTTAATTCCAGTTAATGGCACTTTTAAATGGTAATACAATTAAATTCTAACTCCAGTAAATTAGAATTAATTAGGAATTGAAATTAAACTATTAATGTTGAGAGGTGCGATAACACCATGTATATTTAAAGGTGAAATTTTTATTAATTTGGCAGCTGAGTTCAATTAATTTGACATTAAGGTGACCAATGTTATATTAAGATAGTATAAGGGAATGGTTCAATGGTGTTCATAATAATTATTGCATATTGATCAAATGGTGATGGAAGATGTGGGTGAACCCTTGGGTAAAGTACAGTAGAATAATTGAAGGATTAGCTAAGTTGACATACACTTTTGTGGGAAAATTTAGAATGAGCACCCTTTTATTTAAGAAGGGAATGAAACAATCTAGTGATCTTAAGGTAAATTAATAAGGACACTTGTCGATTGATTAAAATTTTTTTTAGAGGTTCATTGATTGAATGCACATGTTAGTTTCCTTCATGATAAATAGGACATGATGAGATAGACTTTTGCGCGCGTCAATTGTATGTATTACATGACGATTTTTGGAGATTGGTTTCTTGTGCTGATGGAGTTTCCTATGACAGATGGATCTTACACCCTTGGCAATTAAAGGTAATGAATGTCATTACCCTGTGTGGATGATTACCTAGATTCGTGTTAGAGTGCTTTCATTTATGGATTTCGTAATGTATGATTTAAGATGGAATAGATTCCTTTATGAAATAATTAATTACAGTCGTTTACCTTATGCCTCAAGGTTTTAGCTGATAATCATTTTGCACCTGGGATAATGATTGACTTGAGGAGAGTGTGATTAGCCTACCTAGCACCTTTAAGTACCCTTATTTCTTGATTGGTTATTATTAGGATGTGTGGCTCATGGGCCTTGATGATGCGTAATGTTACGCTCAAGATTTTACCCGCATGCCTTGTAACCATGTTGTTGTGTGATTTCCTAAGTGCCTAGATTTATTTGCGTGCAGGGTAATGAAGTTGATATATGTTAATTCAATATTAAATCACTCATGCACCTCCGAATAATGTTTCTTATGGTCGAATTCAGTATTGGTGATTTGCGCACCTTGGTTATGTCAATGTTTAAGTGTTTAGACTGCTTGTGTTATGGACTCAGTTGAAGCATAAATGTCATGCCTTAGTTTACTAGCACGCTTGTCACAATGTTATTGTATTTGTTCCTTATGTTTAGAATTAATGGTGCGCTTTGATCGTTAAGTGAATTATGTTAATCTGGCTAATGGATCAGGTGTGTACCTTGAAAATGATGTTGGTTATTGTGACTTTGTCGATTGATTTAATCGCACACCCTGAATTTAAGTATATCTTTTGCACCTTAAAAGAAAAAAAAAATTACTTCTTGTACATCATTGGAGTCATAACAGTTGGTGTCATTACATATGGTATCAGAGCAGGTTCAACCATGTGATTGTGGATCACCACGCCTTCCACTGAATTAATCCCTTGATTAATACTCAACACTAATTGAATTATTAACCTTTCCATGTGGTAATCATGGCTAGAGGATGCCACATAAATTCACGATGTAATACTAGGGGAGGAGGTGTGATTCCTCCAGTAGCACTTGTGCCAAAGAGGTCCAAGCCCTAAGGAGAATAACAAGTCTTGAGCATGAGTGGATAGTCGTGCGAGATGTGTTGGGTCTGACAATGTCTATGCAGGGAAATGTTAGAGGCCTTGACTAACTGTATGTACTAGGATAAGGAGAGGGTGCCTGTACCCCTAAGGGTCCATAACGCGCCCGAGGTAGTATTGATAACATTCACAGGGAACTCTAGAAGATTAAATTTCCCGCATTCACGAGTGCCATGGACGGCTCAGTTGCTGAGGCATGGCTGGAGAGCAAGGTGATGTGCTTCGTGCTTCGTGGTTTAGACCTCTAGCATGAAGGTCCACACAAGAGGTATTCAGCTAAAGGGGAGAGCTCTTCTATGGAGGAATATGCTCCTACCTCAGTTAAACATGGTTGTCGAAGCTGTTTTAGGGGAACGGTTCTGGGAGAAGTAATTGTCAGAGGAATTTGTTGAGCGCCAACTCGATGAGTTCAACGCCTTATGATAGGGTGGTCATATGGTGTCATATTATGAGACCATATTTATGGAGCTACTTCGGTATGCCCCACATCTTAACATGAAGAAGTTGGAGATCAACAAGTTCATGGCCAGCCTTAACTCCAGTCTTCGTGTGAAAGTGAGAATCTAAATTCCTTGGACATTGCACGATGCAGTCCAGTAGGCCTCTCATATAAGGAATATTTGACCATGGGAGTTTGGGAAGGACTCCTACAATACCATATGGACTGACAACATCGGGTGTGCAGCAACATCAGATGTCGTCCATACAAGACATCTTGGTATCGAGATACGTCTATAGGACCCTTGTTCACAACACCTTGACGATAGGTTCCTCAACATATTTGCGCATAGGGTAATGAAGTTGATATATGTTAATTCAATATTAGATCACTCACGCACCTCTGAATAATGTTTCTTATGGTCGAATTCAGTATTGGTGATTTGCGCGCCTTGGTTATGTCGATGTTTAAGTGTTTAGACTACTTGCGTTATGGACTCAGTTGAAGCATAAATGTCACGCATTAGTTTACTAGCACGCTTGTCACAATGTTATTGTATGGGTTCCTTATGTTTAGAATTAATGGCACGCTTTGATCGTTAAGTGAATTATGTTAATATGTCTAATGGATTAGGTGTGTACCTTGAAAATGATGTTGGTTATTGTGAATTGACTGATTGATTTAATTGCACACCTTGGATTTAAGTATATCTTTTGTTCCTTAAAAGATTTTTTTTTTTACCTATTGTACATCATTGGAGTCATAATGGTTGGTGTCATTACATATGGTATCGGAGTGGGTTGAACCATGTGACTGTGGATCACCACGCCTTCCACTGAATTAATCCCTTGATTAACACTCAACACTAATTGAATTATTAACCTTTCCATGTGGTAATCACAGCTAGAGGATGCCGCAAAAATTCATGATGTAATACTAGGGGAGGAGGCACGATGCCTCAAGTAGCACCCACGCTAAAGGGGTCCAACCCCTAAGGAGAAGAACAGGTCTTGAGCATGAGAGGATTGTCGTGCGAGATGTGTTGGGTCTGAAAATGTCTGTGTAGGGAAATGTCAGAGGCCTTGACTAACCATATGTACTAAGATAAGGCCAAGGCACCTGTACCCCTAAGGGTCCATAGCGCGCCTGAGGTAGTGCTGGTAACATTCATGGGGAACTCTAGAAGATTAAAGTTCCCGCATTCATGAGTGCCATGGATGGCTCAGTCGCCGAGGTATGGCTGGAGAGCAAGGTGAGGTGCTCCGCACTTCGCGGTTCAGACCTCCAGCATGAAATTCCACATAGGTGGTCTTCAACTAAAGGGGAGAGATCTTCTATGGAGGAAGACGCTCCTACCTCAGTTAAACATGGTTGTCAAAGCTGTTTTAGGGGAATGGTTCCGGGAGAAGTAATTTTTAGAGGAATTTTTTGAGCACCAACTTGATGAGTTCAATGCCTTACGACAGGGTGGTCATATGGTGTCGGATTATGAGACCAGATTTAAGGAGCTACTTAGGTATGCCCCGCATATGAACATGAAGAAGTTGAAGATCAACAAGTTCGTGACTAGCCTTAACTCTAGTCCTCGTACGAAGGTGAGGATTTAAATTCCTTGAACATTGCACGATGCATTCCAGTAGGCCTCTCATATAAGGAATATTTAACCGTGGGAGTCTGGGCGGGACTCCTACAAGACCATCTGGATTGACAATATCTGGTGTGCAACAGCATCAGATGTCAGCCAGACAAGATATCTTAGTATCGAGATACGTCTATAGGATCCTTGTTCAGGACACCTTGACCCTTGTTACCAAAGGAATCGTATTCGATAAGGGATTCGGTGTTTGCAAGACAATTTTGGATGAGTTTCCCAAGAGGCCTTGGGAACACCACTGAACTTTAGTACAACATGTACTTTAGATAGATAGGTTGACCGAAGGACCGAACCAATTTGGGAAGGTTGTTTTGTGTATGGGTGTGTTGGACCAACATAAACGTTGGGAATAGTTTTGGTTGCTACCCGAGTTTGCATGCAACAACAACCATCAAAGCACCAGTAAGATTGCACCATTTGAGTTTCTTTGTGGGTAGCCATGTCAGATGCCTTTGAGTTTGGATCGAATCGAGAATGGGGTCCTGGTAGGACAAGAATCGATCCAAGAATTGAAAGGGCAATTACAAACAATATGAAAGGGGATGGAAGAAGCGTAGGATCGACATAAGGGTTTTTCCGATGCATATTGCGTGACCATATTTATGAAGGGACTAATGGTTGGCCATGCCTCAATATTTGAGGCATATGCATGGTGTTTATCTTGTATCTTTATGAAACTTTAGGTCAGTGATCCTACGCATGTGATTGACTTGAGTTCTTGGCGGATGTTGGGCGAGGGTGCACTCATGACATAGCCAATCTACTTTTTCGACCATTGCATTCGATAGCTACGGTGTCGAACTGTCGATAGGGTCAAGGTTCAGTAGGAAAAATATAGTCCACACTCATCTACCTGGGAGGATGCATATGGCATGCATCAACAATTTCCATTTTGTTGATAGTTAGACTTTTAGATATTGTCAGACACTTTATTTCTACACTTGTATACTAAGAAACTTCAGGAGGAAGTTTAAAACAAGAGGGGGTGTATGTAACATCCCGCTCTTGCATGCACTTCTAATATGAATTTTTCTTGAGGACACTTGTGTGCAAGTGATCCGGTTCCTTATATGATTGGCTATTTCACTTATGTATTATGATGATGATTATGGATAGGATGATATGTTATTTGATTATATTTGTATCGACGGGTGTTATTGACTAGTTTATATTGAGTGTGTAGGACTCTAATGGCATCAATGGACATCCTTGGACTCCGGAACGTGTCAAGGAGTGGATTGTTTATGGTTTAAGTTTTTTTGTTATTGCATATGTGACATATGACTAGTAAACTATGATGTTGATTTTGGATCGCTGACATGTTTCATTGATGGATGCAGGATGACGATAAATTGCTAATAAGACTCACATTTGGAGTAAAGGAGTCATGCACGTCAACCAGGGATATTGGGAGAGGTGTGAAAACAACCTTGCCACATCCTACTAGCACTCTCGATGTGGCTTGAACTGTAGGTTAATGATTACCTAGTTTGAGAGATCTATGATGTCGTGAGGGCCGACTGTGATAGTCACTCACAATGATTCTAAGGGGCATGCAATAAGGTAGGGTCCTTATTCCTTATAGGCACTTATTCTCCCACAAGTTCACCTGACAAAGTATTGACTCCAGGGGTTTGACATCTAACAAAATAAGTCAAAAGGCGAGTGGCACCCTTGGAGCATGTAGTGGGTCTTGAAGGGCACGTCGCATAAATGAAACATGAGTGAAGGCGAGTGGCACCCTTGGAGAACGTAGTGCATCTTGAAGGTCACATAGTGGTTGTTAATACTGGTGAGTCAATGAACCTAGGTACCTAGAAAACAACATCTCATTTTGACCCGGTTAGCCTTAAGATAATTGTTGCATGAGTAAATTTTAAAAATTATAAAATCTCGCTTAAAAATGAATTTTATAAGCCTAGGTCTAAATAGGACATGAGAACGAAAAATTAATTAAGCAATTAATAAAGGGGGGATGAAGAAAAGTGAGGGTAAAAATTAAGTTCAAAAATTAATCGAGGATTAAATTATTTAAAAATATTAATTGTGTTTATGTGCAAAACTTGCTAATTTCAAAATTAGACAAAAAGGGGAAACTTGAATACAAAAGGAATGTGGAACATAGAAGGGAATATGGTCTAGAGAACTTTCTAATTTCGAACTCAACTAAGCTATAAGAAAGGCATCAATCTTTAAGAGAATGTAAAGGGATAAAGGAACATCGATGAGCATTTTTAGGAATGCCTTTAGGTGGGTGGAGGAAATAGGTAAATTAAATTAATTAATTAATTAAATTTGTGGTGCAACTAAGGGATCAGGTGACAAGTGTACAAGGGAGAATATTCCTATTAAAAATTTAATAAAAAGAAATTAATGCGCATTTGGGCAACTGGTCATTAAGGGAATTCTATAAAAGAGATGGTGGAAGAGGAGAATGGATCACAACTGGTAGGTGTAAGGTTATGCCACTGATATTTTTCTTGACTGATTTTTCTTGTGGGAATTGGGATGCCCAACTCAATAGACAGTGGTAGCTTGACCTTGTGAGGCAAGCTGGGAGCTAGATTTTTCTCTGGTTTTTGTGTGTGTGGCCCCTTTGTGGCTCAGGGTCTCAAAGGGAAGAACAATATCCCTAGCGTTGGTTGGGAGATACCAGTGATATCTTAGTGATTAGAAAGTGGGAGCAAGGAGGATCGCCAACAATCGAATAACATCAACAAGTCCATCCAACGGCTATGGTAATATTATTAATTTGTGTTTTTTTGTTAAAAATTTATGTATGTACTCTCTAGAAGTATTGTCACAATGGTTACAGTAGTCTTATTAAGTTGTGAATTTTGTGAAATATTTCTGTATGTACTCTCTAGAAGTATTGTCACAACGGTTACGGTGATTTTAAATTGTAATAGATGTATTTGTGCTCTGTTACAACTGTGCTAAAATCTAAATTCGAATTGAAAATTCCTTGATGATATTTTGTGTAATTAAAGGAGTCGGTGCGTGATGCCACTTAAACCCCTCAACTAAGTCACTGAAAAAATTGTGTTATCTCTCCTTCCTTTTGTGAAAACCTTGAATCTTTCTTTTTTGGCTACTGGTTGAGATTACCTTGGGATCGCTAGACATTACTAATCCCCTACTTTTAGTTCCCTTGTCTCAATGCAAGTTAATAGTGGCCGTTGCCTTGACCTGCTTTTATAATCTTAATTAGAATAAATACTTAAGTGAATGATAGATGGTTGGAGTTGTTGGTTGTGGAGCCTGATTATCTTCCTAATTTAGGGGTCCTTTATTTTAGCTGTGTTTATAACCCATGAAGAATTTACACCCCAGAAGTATGTGCAATCTTCCACGCGGGGGAGTGTAGAGGGGGTACCCCATCTGCGGGGTTGCATATCTAACGGTAGAAATTATGTTAGGTTTTTTTTCCCTAGAAGGAAACCCTCTGTTATAAGGGAAATGTATTACAACTATGCATTATGGAGAGTATTGTATTCTGAGAGAGGAGAGTGTGAGAGAAAGAAGAGGAAGTTACAACGGGTTTTGTTGTAGGTTGTATCCCTTCATTTGCTGGATAATAATAAAGGAAGGACTTGACAATTTCTCTGGTGGATGTAGCCCACACTGGGTGAACCACGCAAATCTGTGTCTCTTTTGGGGCAGAGAGTTGATATGTTTCCTTGATTCACCCACGACCATTTGCGCGTTGTATTCTTGTAATTTCTTTTAATGGCATGGTAGTGAATGATCGCTACCTTGGGAGCATTTCAACTTAATCCAAATTTTTACTTTATCCTTTAAAATTTTACGCAAACCAGTAAATTAAGTAAATTCTAATTAATTAGGAATTGAAACTAAACAATTAATGTTGAGAGGTGCGATAACCCCATGTATATTTAAAGGTGAATTTTTTATTAATTTGGCAACTGAGTTCAATTAATTTGACATTAAGGTGACCAACGTTATATTCACATAATATAAGGGAATGGTTCATTGGCGTTCATAGTCATTACTGCGTATTGATCAAATGGTGATGGAAGATGTGGGTGAATCCTTGGGTAAAGTATAGTAGGATAATTGAAGGATTAGCTAAGTTGACATACACTTTTGTGGGAAAATTTAGGATGAGCACCCTTTTATTTAAGAAGGGAATGAAACAACCTAGTGATATTAAGGTAAATTAATAAGGACACATGCCGATTGATTAAACTTTGTTTTAGAGGTTCATTGATTGAATGCACGTGTTTGTTTCCTTCATGAGAAATAGGATATGCTGAGATAGACTTTTGCGCATGACAATTGTATGTATTACATGACGATCTTTGGAGATTGGTTTCTCGTGGTGATGGATTTTCCTATGACAGTTGGATCTTAGACTGTTGCACAATTAAAAGTAATGAATGTTGTTACCCTGTGTCGATGATTAGATGGATTGGTGTTAGAGTGATTTAATTTATGGAATGTATGATTTAGGGTGGAATAGGTTCCTTTATGCAACAATTAATTATAGTTGTTTACCTTGCGCCTCAAGGTTTTAGTTGATAATCATTTTGTGCCTGGGATAATGATTGACTTTAGGAGAGTGTGATTATCCTACCTAGCACCTTTAAGTACCCTTTTTTCTTGATTGGTTATTAATAGGATGTGTGGCTCATGGGCCTTGATGACGCATAATGTTACACTTGGGATTTTACCTGCGCACCTTGTAACCATGTTGTTGTGTGATTTCCTAAGCACCTAGATTTATTTTCACACAGGGTAATGAAGTTGATATATGTTAATTCAATATTAGATCACTTATGAGCCTCCAAATAATGTTTATTATGGTAGACTTCAGTACAGGATATTTGTGTGCCTTGGTTATGCCGATGTTTAATGTTTAGATTGCTTGTGTTATGGACTCAGTTGAAGCATAAATGTCACGCCTTAGTTTACTAGCGTGCTTGTCACAATATTACTGTATGGGTTCCTGATGTTTAAAATTAATGGCGTGCTTTGATCATTAAGTGAATTACGTTAATCTGGTTAATGGATCAAGTGTGTACCTTGAAAATGATGTTGGTTATTGTGAATTCACTAATTGATTTAATCGCGCACCTTGGAGTTAAGTAGATCTTTTGCGCCTTAAAAAGAAAAAAAAATTTACATGTTGTATGTCGTTAGAGTCGTAAGGGTCAGGGTCATTACAAGACCAACAATATAGAATTTTTATTATATCACAAAAACGATCTTTCTATATTACATTGGCCACAAATATATACTTGTATATTCAATTTCAAGGTAGTTGCAACTTCTTAACTCCCTTGGTCAGTTGACTTCTTAACTTCTTAACTTCGGAACCACTCCCTCTCTTGTTGGGTAAGTTATACCTCGAGCTCCCTTTCTTTGTCAATATGTGTGGCCAGAGTTGTCTTCATTCAGGATTTAGGTGCCATCTTTTTGTTTTTGATCAAATCTTCCATCACACGTTTCTAAACTTTTAGCTTATTGAATGTCGATGTGAAGTAAGTTGGCCAATATTTACTTATGACAATATTTAGTGAGGTAACTTGATCAATCACCTCGTCTAAGTTTTGTCGGATTTCCTTTAACTTTTCATACTCTGATTGAAGTATGATCAACCATCATTTGTTGGTTAGCTGGAATCATCTAGGCGAGATCCTGCTTCATCTTCTTGTTTGCCCCCCTTAGTTGTTAAATTTCTTGCTTCCTTTGCAAGTTTGAGTCGACTAAGTTCTCGAAAAATTTATTAAAAGAGTCAAGTCGGTTGGTTTCCTCAGTTAGTGGCCTCGTGGCTAGTTTCTCTTTCATCAGGTCGATGCAAAATTTCCATGTTTCCTTTTCCTTGTCCTTTCTTTCTGGCAAGTGGTCACTATATTTCATTATGCGCTTCCATCTTGAAACCGACTCTTTTGTGAATTCATTTTATAGATAAAAAATTTGAGCATCTGAGGTAGTGGACAGGTTGAAAAACATCTTTGTGGAGGGTGCATCTTCTCTAATAGGATTTAAAGTTATAAATATAGTGACAAAACAAGTAGTTTATTTTCTATGTATTATCTTCTTATTCTTCTTTTTGTTCTTCTTCTTCCTCAACCTTGATGGTTGCAACGGTTCTGGAGTCCTCTCATGCATCTTACTTTATGGTAGGTATGACTAGTTTGTTGGTGGGATTGCATGTCCTAATGTGCTTGGTCCTTCACCTATTTATTTCCATGTCGACTACTCTAGTTGTGGGATCACCTATCCATCAACCCTTTCTTAGTTGTCTACTAATTCTATTGTTTCACACTTTCTTTGTCTATTGTTTTTTGTGCACCCAAATCTTGTTGTTTCACCTCCTTCATTTTCTATGCTTGTTGTACTTCGTTTATCCCTTGGTTGGTATGTTGAGTGACCACTAGCTTTGTCGACTAAAATTTTATTGGTGGTTGGCCCGACTGCTCTAGTACATGAACCTATTCTTGCATGTTTATATCTTCCTTGGAGGGTTGCTCATTATGTTCCATGTCTGACTAATGCATGTCTCCCTATCCTTCTTGATGCACATATTCTTTCTCTTTCTAGACAAGGAGTTCTGACTTGACTTCTTTGGGTGATAGGTCAACCTATTATTCCCCAGTCTTATCTTACTGTGCATATTATGCTTCATCGAGTTGGTCTGACAATGTTTCCTCTAAGGAGACTTGAAAAATGGTCATTTTTTTCTTTGTTTGTCGATCCAATGGGTCTTTTGTTGGCCCTATTTCTTCCACAATATTAGCAGGTTCAACTAGAGTTGAGTATCATGTGAGGTCAATTTTGTGTAGCAGTGGTGAAGATTACATGCCGAAGATTTCCTGGAACCAACTCTAACTACATTCTTAATAAGAAGGGACTCTTCTTAGGTAATTAAATTAATGGAATTCTTGGAATAGAGTGAGAGGGAATTTGTTATAACAAAAGAAATATGTGATTTAGAAGAGTTGTGTATATGTTTAGAGGATCATGTCCATTGTTGGGTGTGCTCACATGATCATGCACCAACATTTCCAATGTCTGAATACAAGGATGGTCAATAACAGGGATGGAAGTTTACAGTAATATACTTTTTATGAACTCAACATGTTAGCTTTAAAAAGAGAAAAATTCGATTTTGAAAGTGTTGCTATCGGATTCAAAAAATGAAAAATCCAATTTCAAAGAGTACAGTTTTGGAACCCAATATTTTCACTTTTAAAATTGGATTTTTCACTTAGAAACCTCAATTTTGGACTTTAGAAATGTTGTTTTTTGGCTTGTCTTAAGGAGATTATAATGGAATCAATCTAAATTCAAAACAAATGAAAACAAAAATCTAAAAAATGTATAACATTCAAAATTAAAATCCAGTGGTAGCAAGGCCAATGAAAAATATTCAAGTAATATATGGGTTTTACCTTTGAAAAGTTACAATAACCTAAAAATTACAACACTCTCGATTGATTTGGTTGAACATAGCTCTCCACCAAAACATGTTTTTGATTGTGAGTTTATTTGAACTCTTTACCAAGAGATTTAACGAAAACTCTCCAAATCTCTCAAGGGAGAGTTGCAATTTTTTTTCCAAAATAGATTCTTATCCATCTACTCTCAATTGAGAGTTTTAGTGTTTAAAAGCTTTGACAAGGGTTGGACTAAATTCCCCACTAATTTTTTCTAGTCTAGCCATGAGGTTTTTCTATTGAAAATTATTTTGGTTGAGAATTATATGTATACTCTCAATCAAAATACTTTAACTACCAACTTTCTATTGGCTTGGGCTTGCAAAAAAAGAGAAAATGAAGAGAGTGATTTTTTTAGTGGAGAAGAGAAAATTAAAAGGGATTTTTTACACATATGTTATTGATTTATTTTTAACATTGGGGTTTTGGAATTTG
>JZKD02S2011033.1:530759-560248 GCA_000966675.3 Picea glauca
TTCCCCTATAAAGTGCCTTGGCCATGTTCTTTTCTTAAAGAACAACCCGATGAACAACACATTGAATAGGTTAACTACACTAGGGTTGGATATGCCATATGTAGGCCCAATCATATTAAGGTTCAATTAGCGGTACATATACATATGATAGTAGTGCAAATAAATACACAAGATGGCCTAAATCCAATTGTAATTGAGTAAGAAATACATAAGTTTAATCATGCTTGTGTTGAATATGCAACACTTTTTTCAGTGAATCATTGTGGTTGACTGCACTATGTGTGTATATGATGCACTATATTTGTGGGATTGTATGGGATTGAATATGAGTGACCTATATCCAATCATTTCAGGTTGAATATAGACTATGCAACCTTTTTTCCCGTGGAAAAAAATCTTAGAAAACTTCCAAACACTTCCCTCCATTTAAGGGATGGTATCAAGTATAAAGCAAGAGGTATATATTTAGTGCACCTAACCTCACGAGAATCGAATCAAAGACCTACACAACATCCCTAACTATCAACAACATCCTAGCAACAATAGCACCAACTAATTGAGCTAACTCTCAAAGTTTAAAATGTCTAGAAACATCTCATTACACTCTTCAACACTTAAGTAAGATTTATGTTGTTGGTACTTTTCCCATCCTAATCCAACATGTCACAAAAGGGAATTGAACCTTAGATGAGGAGGATAACAACTTTTCCTCCTAACCACTCAAACTAAACTCAATTGACTATATACTATGTAATTTACTTTAATAATCTCTGGAATAAATGCCTTGATTATGGACACTCCTTGATAAGGGCCTTTGTTGAAAACCTACCCTACGACCCTACTTTTTTTTAATCATGGGAATCTATAACTTGTTAGAGTTCTTGGGCTAGGCTTAGAATCAAACCCATTGGTTGCCACTATACTCGAAGAGTATATGTAATAGGTTGTAAGCCAAATATACCAATAAATTATGATTTAGCAATGATTGAGAGTCAAAAAACACACTTGTGGGGTCCCCACTCATGGGGGCATCCACCCTTCTAGCATTATCACAACAAGTGAAATGTCTCGTCTAAGATTTAAACCTAGGTAGAAAGAGTGCAAGACCTACCTCCCAGCCATTCAAGCTATTGTTCCTTGACTACCTTGTAAACCTTGATCACATGCAACTCTATGATCCGTCACTAATATAAAAACTAATAGAAAAAATAAAAATGAAAATAGTTTTCCATAACATTTAATGTCAACTGCGCATCTGGTGTAGTGGTATCATAGTACCCTCCCACGGTACTGACCAGGGTTCGATTCCCTGGATGCGCATTTGTAGTTTTGTGAACCCTACATTTCCTGAGTGCAAGTTTTATTTGTCGATACGTTTGGCAGAAGGGAAAGTAGAAAGTAATAATTATGTTGTTGTGCATAACTACGAGATTTAATTATACCACGGTTCTGACCCGGGTTTGAATGCCGAGATGGGTATTTGAAGTTTTATTTTTATTATGATAATGGAGAACATAAGAATCAAACAAAATAAATATGATGAAAATAGGCAAAAATAAACTAAAATCCATTCGTTTACAGTTGTCTGGGTGGTGTAGTTGGTTATCACGTTAGTCTCACACACTAAAGGTCCCCAGTTCGAACCTGGGCTCAGACATCAATGACTGTACTCTATAATGATTTTGAGCATGAAAATTTAGATAATAAGTGCAATGGAATCTTTGACACTCGGCCATCAATCACAGTCCCCAAAACAAACATTTGTTTTTAAAGATAAAAGAGTTGCCATGATTACATTTGTTTTTCAGCAGAAAAGAATTTCCATGATTGTTGGAGCATGCAAATTTAGATATTAAATGTAACAGAACACTCAGCCATCAGCGATAGTCACCAAAATTGACATTTGAGTTTGGTCTCAAAAGAGTTGCCACGATTGTTGAAACATATCAAGATTTAGCGATATCAAAATTGACATTTGAGTTTGGTCTTAAAAGAGTTGCCACGATGTTGTATGTTGTGAAGAGGAATGATTTTACCTAATTTGGGTTAATGAGTGATTAGATTACATAATACTAATGAAAGTTATTATAATGAGTTAAATTAATTAAAAAATGAAAAATGAAGTTTTCAACAAAAAGCATTTTATAATATTAACATTTTGATATAATCTTTCTTTTATTAATAAAATATTTCTATTATTATTGTGACTAAACTTCCAATATTTTATGATATTTACATTTTAATAATCTTTATTTCATTCATAAAATCTTTAAATTGTTATGTTATTCACAATCCATTTCATTTATGTTGTTCATTTGGAATTATAAATATTCTTAATTTAAATTTACATTATTATAAAATTTACATTTTTATAAATTTACATTTTTATAATATTTTCATCTTATTTTTTTTATATATTTTTTCTTATTTTTAAGATATAATAAATATTTTTCAAAGGGGTTGGATTCAATGGTGGAAAGCAAGGAGATTTTCACCGTTGGATAAGGTTCAATTTCCGTGAGGGCCTAACCTGAAGCCATGGGAGCACCTTGAGGTAGTGGTTGTGCACACATAAGTGGATCAAAGCCTACTCCAAGATAGTTTTGAGTGTTTTTAAGTTTTGGCTCTTCTCTAGCTATTTTTTTGGGGGATATTTGTCCAAAATCTGACAAGAAATCGTTGGATATGCATATTTGAATGGTTAATTTTGTATAATCTGAGTGCTCCATGGGTTTTTGCATGCTAAATCCATTTATGCATTCAGAAATGAATTTTAAACAACATAAAATATTGATTTTGTTTCGGCAAAAAAAAGTCAAAACTTAGAACGCCTTAGTTGAATTGGTTGGTGTCACTATTACTAGGACATTGTCCATACTATTTTCAAAATGGGAAGAAGTACCATGAAGTTTCTAGAGGATTTATTTCCAAGGAAAAAAATGCAATTCGAATTATCTTATTTGAGAATTGGTTCACTATCTTAGCGACGATGTCTTCTCATAGCACAATGACAAATGCATTTGATTTGAATAGTTTTGTCTTCTTAGAACATAGCATATTAATTTGCTTTAAATGTGATATAGAATAGGTTGTAAATGGGCATCATCATAAGCATTCTTGAAACAAATGGAATCCATGATGTAGTATGGAAAAATCATGAGTTACATCTAAATTTAGTGGTGAATCACCTTTAGAACTTTGACTCACTTACTAAAAGGTGTGGTTTATAGTGTTTTTGGCTTCATGATTTCTTTGGATGTAAGATGACACATACATTAGATAACTAGAATTAAGAAAAAGAATCAATTTCTTTTAACCAAAATAAATCACTTGAATTAAGAAAAATAATCAATTTCTTTTAACCAAAATAAATCACTTGAATTAAGAAAAATAATCAAATTCCTTTAACAAAGTCAACTCATATAATGTTATTAATCTCATCTTAAATTACATGCATAGAATCTAGATTGAAATAAAGGAATTTAACAAAATTGAAAGTGTATCACTTTGTATAACATTGAAAGAAAATTAATTTCCTAAATCATTGTAATGAAAATAAGCTAATTTGTAATCCAATAGGAAGACACAATTTTCATAAAATCTAGATTGAAATAAAGGAATTCAACAAAAATGAAAGGGTATCACTTTGCATAATGTGCAAGTCCATACATTGAAAGAAAATTACTCTCCGTTTTTTCCAAAGAAAATTTGCTCGAAATTATATTAAGCTTATAATTTCATTTACATCATCAAAACCATGCCAATGGTCTTCCCACAGTTCAGTACAAAACATAACTAGTCACTACTAAGGATAGTTTTAACTGTCCTCATCCAAAAAATCTCCATCATTCCTTGACCCAACTGAGCTAATCTAGTCTGATGATGATTACTAATCCATCACAATAAAGGATATTGGATCATACAACAATATTCACATTCTTCAAAAAGAAAAATATAGTTTTGTTCTTCACATAAACATAAACAAAACTCCCAAATATCCAATATACTAAGGCCTACCCAAAAGAGATACCACCGTTAAAAGAGATTTATATGAGTCGATGGTTCAACCTTCCCATTATCCATAAAGTAATAAGTCAATCTATCTGTAGACCCGAGTAGTGCGTGTTTTGAGAGGTGATCTTCTTCCTTGTTGTGCTCCTTATAGATGTGTATATAGCTGATTTCTTGAAACTGCGAAGATAATTCCTTGGTTCTGTGTTTCCAACCTTCTAAATCGATAGCATTTAAAATACAAATGTTGTTGAGCCAATCAAGAATAACCTTCGAGTCACCAAATATTTTTAGCTTTTTAATAATCCACATATTTTCCAAGATTAATTTCACCCATGCCCCCAGTAATTCAACTTTTGAACTTGTGCCACTGCCTCCATTTATGTGCCATCTACATACTTTTTGAGAAGAAAATTTGAAGACTCCCCCAATCCCACAGTTCAAACCCTTTAAAATAGATGCCCCATCAGTAACTTGTATCATTGAGCTCCTTTTAATCGAAGAATGCAATTATATGATCAGTAACTTGTATCACTGAGCTCCTTTTAATAACATTTTTTATTTTTGGGTTGTTGCCAGGGAAAATGCTCCTAAGAGTTTTAATAATGATATCCATCAAGTAAGGGGTTTTATCCTCGAATAAAACTTGGTTTCTTTCAGCCCAAATGTTACAAAAAAGATGGACAACCAATATAATTGGATAGTCTTTGTCTCTCATCCAGGCCTCAAAGCAATGACAAAGTGACTGTCCATTCCAGTGAAATTTTTTGTTGAGACGGATAGCTAAATTTTCCCAGACCGTATGAGTAAATCGGAAGTGAACAAAGATATGATCTACGTCTTCATTTTCTGTCTTGCATAAGGGGCACCTCCCAGGACCTTGCCAACCTTTACCCTGCAATACTTTCCACATTAGTATTTTGTTTTCGACAGCCATCCAAATAAAAAGTTTTTTCTTCAATTGAATTTCCCACTTCCATAATTTGTATTTCCACCCCTTCACCTGTGGCCACTCAAAGGTAGAAATAAGCGCTGCATAAATATTTTTTACTATCATTCTACCTGAGGAATGCCCTCCTGTCCAAATTAAAGTGTCCTCCTTCTCACTGAGAGAAACCCCTGCCTCATTTAAGTTTATATAGTATTGATCCCATTCTAATTCTATATTACCCGAGATCCCCAGATCCTTTTCGCTAATCCATTTCTTAGATAAGCTAATCGGGTCTTGATAGACCGATGCCAGATTCAGGGTAAAAATCCCTTTTTGGGTGAGAATTGTTTTCATCTGATCGGACATGATGGCCTTTTGTCGTAAGCCAATTATTTGATCTCTTCCTGGATAAATGTTACTTCCTTTCCCTAGCATCCAACTCAACCAATGAAGAATTACATGTACTGAATGTACCATGTTGTTCCACATCCTCGATGCCGCATTCAATTTATGATTATTCAACCTTACCCAATCAATAATCATAAAAAATTTCATGTACTTATCTCTTAAGAGTTTATGCCATATCCCCTATTGAATCAAGACACTCCACAATGAGTTTGCATTGAGTGTTGTATTGAATAAGGACAGATTTCTAATCCCCCTTCCCCCCAGTTTTTTGTGTCTTGATAGTAGATACCATCTACATAAATGGATTTTTTGAGAATCTTTGCTTCCATTCCACAAAAACTTGAACATCAATTTTTGAATTTGATTTAAAATGAATCGAGGAATGGCTTCCATTGACATCCAATACATTGGTTGACCTTCTAAACCTGATTTCACTAGAGTATATCTACCCCCCAATGAAATCCATCTATTGCACCATACCTCTATCCTCTTCATAACTTTGGTTAGGAGCCGGTACCAATCTTTAGCTTTGTAGGATCCAATCTTTAACCAATAGCCCAAATACTTAAACCCCACAAACAATTCCATAAAATAATAGGGGGGGAGATTTTTGTAGGGAGTAAGATCATTACTCGGCATTCTTGCATGAAGAATTGTAGATTTGGACTGATTAACCATTAGTCTAGATGCTTTTTAGAAAAAGAAAATGATTTTGTCTATTTCCCACCACTCCTTTAAGTCCACCCTCATCAAGATAATAATATCATCGACAAATAAAACATGCAGAATCTTATAAAGAATGTAAAATTTTATACCTGATATTTTACCTTCTCCTTGAGCTGATTTCAATAGTAGATTGAGCCCTTCCATAACGAGGATAAATAATAGGGGTGACAAAGGACATCCTTGTTGCAACCCCTTACCATTTTTAAATAAATCTGTCGCTTCTCCATTAATTAAAACAACGAAGGTAGGTGAAGAAACACAAGCCATTATCCAGTTGGTCAGTTGAGTTCTGCATCCCATTGAAATAAGAATGAGTCTTAGAAAGTCCCAATCTACATAGTCATAGGCCTTCCTTAAATTCAGTTTTAATACCAGTGCACTTAATTTCTTTTTTTTAATACTGTGTAAACTTTCATGTACTGTTACGATAGCTTCTTGGTTTATCCTCCCATGGAGAAAGACAGACTGTTCTTCATAGAGAGTGCTTGATAGGTAGGGTTTGATCCGATTGGATATAATATTGGAAATTAATTTATAACATAAATTACATAAAGAAATCGGTCGGAAATCATCAAAGATATTGGGATTTTGTGCCTTCAGAATTAATGCCAAGAAGGTTGAATTTAGGATGCCCCCCATCGATCCCAATCTTCTAGTTTCTTCCACCATATCAAGAAGATCCTAGCCCACAACATCAAAGAAATGAGTGAAAATTTCAGAGGTCCATCCATCTGGGCCTGGGCTCTTGGGTTTTTTGAACTTGAATAGAACCGATTTTAATTCCTCCTAGTAACCAGTTGTGCAAGGCTAATTGATTCCTCCTCCTTAAAGATCTTTGGGAAAATACCGACAATCTTGACTTTCTCAGCCATGTTTGGTGTCTCTTGTTCCTTGTAGAAGCATTTGAAATTCTCAAAGGCTGCCTTTTTTATAGCTACCAGCTCTGTAAATTTTGACCCTTCATTATTCATAATTTCCCAAATGTGTTTTGTAGCTCTATTGAAATTTGCAAAGTTATGAAATAATTTTGTGTTATTGTCTCCACTCAACAGCCAAATATCTCTGCTGCGTAACCTCCAAGATTCTTCTGTACCTCTAAGGATCATGTTTCTTTCCAGTTCTTTTTGTCGTAGGATCCTTCCTTCTTCCATATTTGTAGTATCTGCATTTAGGATAGTGATAGAAGACTTGATACCAGCTTCTAATTCTTTAAGTTTTTCAAAGTTCTTTTCCTCTTTCTTTCTAAACCAAAGTTTTGTTTTTCCTTTTAAAATCTTTAACTTCCAAATGAGCCTGTTTTGGAACCCAAATTTTGTCAAGAAAATATGATCATTCCAGGTTGCGCGAACGAAGTTCCCAAATTCTGAATCCGTTAGACAATGAGCATTAAATTTGAAAGGAATGGATTTTTTATTCGGAGAGGCTTCCGGCTGTAAAAGAATAGGTGCATGGTCTGAGATGAAAGGATATTCAACCCATGAACGATAAACCCCCACCTCTAATAACAAGTCTTATGCAACTATACACTTGTCTAACCTTCTTGCCATCGCTCCACCTCCATCTTGTCGTTTATCCATGTCGGGACCAACTTTGTCGGCTTCACATCTATCATCTTTCTATCCCCAAAAAGATCCTTGTAAAAATCATCAAAAGTAGTATTCCTGGAGGTAACCCCCCAAACTTCCTCCAGGGCACTAACAAAATTTAGGTCACCAACAATAATAAGATTCTTGATATCCACTAAACCACTTTCGACAATCAACTTCTAGAATTTTATACGTTTCATACATGGACCATAAGCATTCAAGAAATCTAACTCCCGGTTGTCCTTTATGCTTGTACCTATTAACAATATGCCACGAATCGTAAGAAAAGGCACTAGATTGAAAATAAAAGGATCCCAAGAGACCAGTAATCCCATGGAAGTACCCAAATCATTGATCGCATATGTCACCCATGAGGGTCTAAGGGAATGCATGAAATCTCTGGAAATTTGTGTCAAAACTAACGTTTCCTGAAAAAAAATGATTTATGGGTGAGTTTGATCCAACAGTATTCTAATCGAGGCCTTTTTTAGGGTGCTTCCCATCCCTATGATATTCAAAGATAATAGTAACATTATTTTTCCTGTGCCTGGGATTTCACTTCTCTAAGAGACCCTCCATCTATGGGAGAGGAAGAGAAATCAATTTTATCCTGAATATGGGAAGCCGGTTTTTTCTGGGAACTTCTAGTTTTTAATGGGGAAAAATCTATCCCCACCCCCCTCGACCAAGAAAATTCTTTCCCCTCCCCAGATTTAACGCAGGAATAAGTTCCTTCAGAATCCTATCCAGATCCTACCACCGATTTCCCTTTATAGACATGTAACTTTGTAATATTTTTATTTCCCCTGACAAAAGGAATGAGTGAGTCGAGGACATAACTAAGAGTAGGTTCATCCAACTCTAGTTCACCACAACCTGATAGAATTTGAGAGCACGATCCATTTAATGGATTTTCATCCAAAGGGGATTCGCTGTTGACGATCAAAGTCTCAGTCATGGGTCGGGATTCCAGTGTGGGGGGATTAGTGGGAACCTCCAAATCATTGACTGTTACCTCATTCCCAACTAAGTTCAATGTGTTAGGCCTTGTCAGACTCTCAATAATAAAAAAAGGGTCAACTAAAATATTACCCTCCTCAGTTGCTGGCCTCGAGACACCAGAGATAGTTGACTGCAACCAAGAAGAATTTTCTAAAGATTCTTTTTTCCAAACTGAAAGTGATGAAAAAAACCCAGGGTAGTGTCGTTTCAGCTTACGAGTAAGTGTGGTGTCAAAGTCCTCCTCCAAACAAGTTGAATCCGAGACGAAGTCAGTGCCTTCACAATCCAAAGAATCATAATCAGTCATGTACTCCGGAGGGTACCTTAGTAATAGTGACTCCTTGGATTCCTCCTCCAGTAGTGCTCCCATTCATTCCCTGCATAAATGACCAATACCCTTGCAACGACTGCAGCAAAATGGTATCCCCAAGTAGTCCAATTTCTGTCTCAAATGATGACCGCACCATTCAATATCTATTACCTGTGAAAGTCCACCATGTAAGTACATTTTTGTTAAAACCATGGACACCTTCCTCGAAGAATCTTTCAAAGCTTCTGGTCCACTGCAAGAAACCTCCCCAGAGAGTTTCCAATAGCTTTTAGCGCCCCATGATTATATAGATGAATCGGGAGGCTAGGAAGAAGTACCCAGAGATGACGAAACTAGAAGTGTTTCATCTCTGGGTTAAAATCCACCCTCCAATGCTTAAGTAGTAGACTACACCCTGCCAATATCCAAGTCAAGTCCAAAATTCTGGTAGCATCCTCAGGGGATCTACAAACGAAATCGAGCAACCATTTCGATAAGTGGAAAATTTATGGGCTATAACCCAGAAAGGTTTTCCAACGATGTTCTAGCCATTTCAAGAAGCTACACTTGCAAAGGTAAGGATACACTAACCTACCCACCACTCCATAGAGAGCTAGCCTCGTTTCCTCTTCTAGGTCCATGTCAGCTCCAAGTACCATCTTTCACACCTTTCTGTTTGGTTTCCAAGATTTTTTCCTTTTGAGTTCAGTTGGTTGTGTAGTAGTGCTTGGGTAAACTCCCTGCTTATTAGTAAATTCCTTCCCAGAAATCAACTCAGTAATAAGAGAAGAATCCCTCTTTACTGTCGGTGCAGATATCTTGTAGAAACCTTCCCGACTCTGTGTAAAATCCTCACCTAAGCACTGCTCCGGCAGAGTATCAATTGACTTCTCTAACCCTGCCTTAGATGGGTAATAGGGCATCTTTTTCTTGATAAAAAAACTAGTGGAAGTAGTGTCAAGTCTAGTAGAAGGAGACAAAACAGTTGTCAATGAGGTAGTCCTATCAGCTAACCTGAATGCCACATAACAATTTAATGGTAATGACTGTGTCTGGGCCCCACATAGTTCATCTATCTTCGTGACGAAGCCCTCATATCGCCACCCCAGATCATCGCCGATGTTAAATAACTTTGTTGCATGAGTAGAAACAAAACTTATGTTATTTTTAGCCATGTGTCCTCCACTAAAACACCAACTGAGAGCAGGAGTCGGTTTAGCTTCCTAGAGAGGAAATATGACCCAGTCTTCTAGCTCCATCGGTGCAAAGGATAAAAAACAGTTAATGGGATCGATAAAATATAAACAATAAAATCTCAATCCATAGGCCCAACACATGCGAGTTAATGAATAATCACCCATGTAAAGGAGCGCCATGGATGTCAGTCTAAGTAAAAATTCTGCTAAAAAGAAGAGCAACCAAAGTTAAATCCAGGGAGAAAAACACGACATAGTAGTTTCGAAGTGTAAAGGATGGGAGCTAGGAAAAAACCTCTTTTATAAACATGGCAAATAACTAAAGAAAAACCCGTTAGAGAGGGTTCAATGACCAAAAAAACACAGAAGGTTTAGGCTATCTAAACCCAATCTTAAGTCCACTAGAAAAAACCTTAGTAGTTTCCGCCATTGTTGTTCTAGTTCGTCTCTTGGTTCCCGCTCATTCTCCATTTCAAAAACTCCACTCACATAATTTTTTGGGGGGTGAGTCACTTTTAAAAGAAAATTGCTTTCCTAAATAATTGTAATCAAACGAAGCTAATTTGTAATGTAATAAGAAGACACAATTTTCCAATAAATGATAGTTGAAGATTCAAAAGTTGAATATCATTGGGTAAATATGATTCGTAATTCAACATAAAAAACATGTTTTCATTCGAAGATAGATGAATACTCAACATTGAATATTAGAACTTCAATGCAATTTCTATCATGAGACTCATTATCCCTATCATGAGACTCATTATCGGGGATAATGAATAACACCAAAAAATTAATATATTTCTTTTTAAAAATAAGGAATTTGTTTTTTAATTATATATACATACACATTTTATGAGCGATAATTTAAAAAAAAAATGAAAATTTTTGGAGTAAAAGATAGATGAAAAACAAGGAAGCTTGTAATTTTTTTGAATAAAAGATAGAAAGAAAACTTAAAGTTGAATACTAAAGATTGAATATAATTGTATCATGAGAGGAGCCCATCGATAGGGATCATCAATAGGAATTATACGGTTATGAGTGGAAACATTTGATTAATAATATTTGGAGAGGAGCCCCATCAACATAAATTTGAGGGTTATGAGTGAAACATTTGATGAAAAATGTTTGAAGAGGAGCCCCATAAACAATAAGTTTATAGGAATTTAAGAAGGAAAGAATTCCCTATTCTCTCACCAAAATTGTTAATGGGAATTTGTGTAGGAAAGAGTTTCCTATTCTCTCACCAAAACTATTAATGTGAAAGTAAAATGTGTATATATTACTTCAATATGAAATTATATATGTTTGTTGAAAAAAAAATTAAATATGTTTGTTGAAAAAATTAAGACATTTGGAATCTCAAAGGAGAGTTGATTTGTTAGGAAATGGGGCAAAGATGGAAGACCACATTTTAGCTAAAGAACTTTAGTTTGTAAACTTATTGTTTTTATGGATAAGTGCTGTAATCTAGGGAATTGTATGTAGATGTTACCATTTGTTCTTCACACGGAGAAATAAAATACAATGAACTAATATACAACACACACAAAGACACAGTAGAAGAATACACAAGTAATGGAGAGATATGTAACATCCCTCTCTTGCGCGCACTTCTGCTATGGCCTTTCCTTGAGGACACTTGTGTGCAACTGATCTGGTTCCTTATATGATTGAATATTTCACTTATGGATTATGATGATTATTTTGGATAGGGTGATATGTTATTTGATTATATTTGTATCGATGGGTGCTATTGAATGGTTTCTCCTGAGTGTGCAGGACTCTGTACTGATTGAGGATGGTGATGGCATCGATGGAACTCCTTGAACTCCAGATCAAGTCAGGGAGTGGATTGTTTATGGTTTGAGTGTTTTTTTTATTTCATATGTGACATATGACTGGTAAACTATGATGTTGATTTTGGATCGGTGACATGTTTCATTGATGGATGCAGGCTGGCAATAGCTTGCTAATCATACTCACATTTGGAGTAAAGGGGTCATACATGACAACCAAAGATATTGAGGGAGAGGTGTGGCAACAACCTTGCCATAGCCTACTAGCACTCTCATCGTGGCTCGAATGGTATGTTAACGATTACCTAGTTTGAGAGATCTACGATGTCGTGAGGGAAGACTGTGACAATCGCTCATGATGATTCTAAGGGGCGCACAATAAGGCATGGTCCTTATTCCTTAAAGGCCCTTAGTCTCCCACAAGGTCACCTTACGGAATATTGATTTCAGGGGTTTGACATTTACCAAAATCAGTCAAAAGGCGAGTGGCACCCTTGGAGCACGTAGTGCGTCTTGAAGAGCATGTCACATAAATGAAACATGAGTGAAGGCGAGTATCACCCTTGGAGCATGTAGTGCGTCTTGAAGGGCACATCGCAGTTGTTAAAACTGGTGAGTTAATGAACCTAGGTACCTAGAAAACAACATCTTGTTTTGATCTGATTAGCCTTAAGATAATTGTTGCATGATTAAAGTTTAAAAATTATAAAATTTCCCTTAAAAACAAATTTTCTAAGCCTAGTTGAATTTAGGCCTAGGTTTAAATAGGAAATGAGAACGAAAAATTAATTAAGCAATTAATAAAGGGGGGATGAAGAAAACTTGGGGTGAAAAAAAAGTTTAAAACTTAATGGAGGATTAAATTATTTAAAAAGATTAAGTGTGTTTATGTGCAAAACTTGCTAATTTCAAAATTAGACAAAAATGGGAAACTTGAATACAATAAGAATGTGAAACATAGAAGAGAATCCGGTCTAGAAAACTTTCTAATTTCGAACTCAACTAAGTTGTAAGAAAAGCGACAGTCTTTAAGAGAATGTAAGAGAATAAAGGGACATCGAGGAGCGTTTTTAGGAATGCCTTTATGTGGGGGAGGGAAATAGGAAAATTAAATTAATTAATTAAATAAATTTGTGGTGCAACTAAGGGATCGGGTGACAAGTGTATGGGGGATAATATTCCTATTAAAACTTTAATAAAAATAAATTAATGTGCATTTGGGAAACTAGTCACTAAGAGAACTATATAAAAGAAAATGTGGAGGAGTAGAATGGATCACGACTGGTAGGCATAAGGTTATGTTGCTGATATTTTTCTTGACTGGTTTTTCTTGTGGGAGTTGGGATGCCCAACTCGATAGGGAGTGGTAGCTCGACCTTCTGAGACGAGCTGGGAGCTAGATTTTTGTTTGTTTTTTTTGTGTGTGGCCCCTTTGTGGCTTGAGGGGCTCAGGGGAAAGAAGAGTACCCCTAGTGTTGAAGGGGAGGTACCAGTGTGGTCTCAGCGATTAGCAAGCGGGAGCAAGGAGGATCGCTAGCAACCGAAGAACATCAACAAGTCCATCCAATGGTTACAGTAATCTTATTAAGTTGTGATTTTTTGTTAAAAATTTATGTATGTACTCTCTAGAAGTATTGTCACAACGATTACGATAATATTATTAAGTTGTGAATTTTGTTAATTATTTTTGTATGTACTCTCTATAAGTATTTTCGCAATGGTTACAATGATTTTAAATTGTAACAGATGTATTTGTACTTTGTTACAACTGTGCTAAAATCTAAATTCGAATGGAAAATTCCTTGATGATATTATGTTTAATTAAAGGAGTCGGTGCTTGATGCCACTTAAACTCGTCAACTAAGTCATTGGAAAAATTGTGTTAGCTCTCCTTCCTTTTGTGCAACCCTTGAATCTTGTTTTTCTGGCTACTAGCTGAAATTCCCTTGGGATCGCTAGACATTACTGATCCCTTGCTTTTAGTTCCCTTGTCTCAATGCAAGGTAATGGTGGTAGTTGCCTTGACCTGCGTTTACAATATTAATTAGAATAAAATTTTAAGTGAATGATAGATGGTTGGGGTAGGTAAATAAATCAATATGATCGTTTCCCTTAATTATCAATGCCTTTTTCAAATTTTTTTTTACCCTTCTGGGGCGGAGAGCTGATCTATTTCCTTGATTCACCCACGACCATTTGGGCATTGTATTCTTGTAATTTATGTTAATGGCATGGTAGAGAATGATCGTTTCCTTGGGAACATTTCAGCTTAATCCAAATTTTTACTTTATGCTTTAAATGTTTACCGAAACCATTGTTGTTCACCCCTACCCTCGTGTTAGTTGAAATTCCTGGAAGGAATTTACGCTAGCACCACTCCAGACCGGTGTTAACGAATTTCATGGGTAGGGGTTCTCTAGTGGATTGCTGGGATGATTTCTTCCTCAAGGGATGGACAACCTTTGTTTTCTTGGGTTCAGGTGATCTCGGGACTCCCATAATGAGTGTGCTTTCGTGCCTCTCATTGCCTGGCTACTGCATACCACCATTTTTGTTTCTTTCCCACTCGTATATTGGAATTCTAAATCCCGATGAGTGATCCCTATTCTGTTGTTGTGTTGATTAAAGCCTACTAAATCTTGAACCGTAATCAAATATTTGTGGTCCTGACTTGTAAACCTGATATTGTGGGGAGTTAAGTGACGGTTTTTCGTTCTTTAAAAATTGTTTTTTAGGCTGAAATTGTAAAGGAGAATTTAATGCAGGAAGAATTTTATATTTCAGTTAAATTTGATTCAGTTAATATTAGTTTATAAATGGTATTCCAGTTAAATTCCTATTCTGGTTAATTTTTAATTCCAGTTAAACGGTATCCTAATTTTAATTCCAGTTAATGGCACTTTTAAATGGTAATACAGTTAAATTCTAACTTCAGTAAATTCTAATTAATTAGGAATTGAAATTAAACTATTGATGTTGAGAGGTGTGATAACACCATGTATATTTAAAGGTGAAATTTTTATTAATTGGCAGCTGAGTTCAATTGATTTGACATTAAGGTAACCAACATTATATTAAGATAGTATAAGGGAATGGTTCATTGGCGTTCATAATCATTACTGCTTATTGATCAAATGGTGATGGAAGATGTGAGTGAATCCTTGGGTAAAGTACAATAGGATAATTGAAGGATTAGCTAAGTTGACATACACTTTTGTGGGAAAATTCAGGATGAGCACCCTTTTATTTAAGAAGGGAATGAAACAACATAGTGATCTTAAGGTAAATTAATAAGGGCACTTGTCGATTGATTAAAATTTTTTTTAGAGGTTCATTGATTGAATGTGTGCATTTGTTTCCTTCATGAGAAATAGGACATGTTGAGATAGACTTTTGCGCACGTCAATTGTATGTATTACATGATGATTTTTGGAGATTGGCTTCTCGCGCTGATGGATTTTCCTACCACGGTTGGATCTTAGACCCTTGTGAAATTAAAGGTAATGACTGTCATTAACCTGTGTGGATGATTAGATGGATTGGTGTTAGAGTGCTTTCATTTATGGATTTCGTAATGCATGATTTAGGTTGGAATAGATTCTTTTACGCAACAATTAATTACAGTCATTTACCTTGCGCCTCAAGGTCTTAGTTGATAATCATTTTGCGCCTAGGATAATGATTGACTTGAGGAGATTGTGATTAAACTACCTAGTGCCTTTAAGTACCCTTGTTTCTTTATTGGTTATTAATAGGATGTGTGGCTCATGGGCATTGATGACGCGTAATGTTGTGCTTGGGATTTTACCCACGTGCCTTGTAACCATGTTGTTGTGTGATTTCCTAAGCGCTTAGATTTATCTGCACACAGGGGAATGAAGTTGATATATTTTAATTCAGTATTAGATCATGCACGTGCCTTTGAATACTATTGTGTATGGGGGACTTCAGTACTGGTGATTTGCACGCCTTGGTTATGTCGATGTTTAAGTGTTTAGACTGCTTGCGTTATGGACTGAGTTGAAGAATAAATGTCATGCCTTAGTTTACAAGCATGATTCTCATAATGTTATTATATGGGTTCCTTATGTTTAGAATTAATGGCACGCTTTAATTGTTAAGTGAATTATGTTAATCTAGCTAATGGATCAGGTGCGTACCTTGAAAATGATGTTGGTTATTGTGAATTCGCTGATTGATTTAATCGCACACCTTGGAGTTAAGCAGATATTTTGCACCTTAAAAAGAAAAAAAAATACTTGTTGTACGTCATTGGAGTCATAACGGTCGGGGTCGTTACATATGGTATCAGAGCGGGTTCAACCCTACGACTATGGATTGTCATGCCTTCCATTGAATTAAGCCCTTGATTAATACTCAGCGCTAATTGAATTATTAACCTGTCCATGTGGTAATCACGGCTAGAGGATGCCGCAAAAATTCATGATGTAATACCAAGGGAGGAGGCACGATGCCTCCAGTAGCACCCGTGCCAGAGGGGTCCAACCCATAAGGAGAAGAACATGTCTTGATCATGAGCGGATTGTCATGTGGGATGCGTTGGGTTTGACAATGTCTATGCAGGGAAATTTTAGAGGCCTTGACTAACTATTTGTACTAAGATAAGGCCAAGGTACCCTACCCCTAAGGGTCCACAACGCGCCCCAGCTAGTGTTGGTAGCATTCACAGGGAACTCTAGAGTATTAAAGTTCCCACGTTCACGAGTTCCATGGATGGCTCAGTCGCCGAGGAATGGATGGAGAGAAAGACGATGTGCTTCATGCTTCATGATTTCTACCTCCAGCATGAAGGTTTTCACAAGCGATGTTCAGCTAAAGGGGAGCGCTCTTCTATGGAGGAAGACGCTCCTACCTCAGTTAAACATGGTCATCGAAGCCATGTTAGGGGAATGGTTCGAGGAACAATTTCGGGAGAATTAATTATCAAAGGAATTCATTGAGCACTAGCTCGATGAGTTTAGCGCCTTACAACAGGGTGGTCTTATGGTGTTGGATTATGAGACGAGATTTATGGAGTTACTTTGGTATGCCCCACATATGAACATGAAGAAGTTGGAGATCAACAAGTTTGTGACCAGCCTTAAATCCATTTTTTGTGAGAAGGTGATGATCTAAATTCCTCGGACGTTGCACGATGCAGTCTAGTAGGCCTTTTAGATAAGGAATATTTGACCATGGGAGTCCAGGCAGGACTCCTACAAGACCATATCGACTGACAACATCTGGTGGGAAACAACATCAAACATTGGCCATACAAGACATCTTGGTATCGAGATACGTCTATAGGACCCTTGTTCTTGACACCTTAACGATAGGTTCCTCAGTAGAGGGCTCCCTACAAGGGACCACCACATCCGCGGAAACACTGCTAGCAATCATCATTTAGGCTTGTCAGCAGAACAGACCAGGATCTTAGGCTTGTGGTCCAACAACTTATATTCTGAGGCCAGGAGTACTGGACCGGAGGTGGGCGATGGACATGTGGAGAGTCACCTTACCGGCATGATTGTCCCATTGAAAGGGCCAGAGTGACTGAGTCAACTGGACACACTGTCGTGGTGGATATGGGCAAGTCCCATAGGATTCATGACCGTAGTAATAATCACTAGGTCGAGCACTAGTCCATTGTTCTCTATGCATCAGGTTCCATCGCTAAACAAAATTTTAGTATTTGTAATACCCCAGTGCTATGAAGATCTCTAATTCTAGTACCAAGTTGAAGGGATTTAGGTAAGGGAATTTGACATGACAAGTTTAGATTCGTTGATGTGGCTTCGGGTACCAACCGGATGGTTGGAGGAAGGGGTATCAACTTTCGTTTTCACCTAGGGATATTGTAACTAAGTACGACCTATGTCACGATATTAGGATATTATGATGTCGTGATTAGTATGGATTGGTTGGAATCACATGAGGCGATACTCAACTATAATACAAAATGATTGAATTTGGTCGATGATGAGGGACAAAGACGCGTTATTCTAGGTAGGAACCATACAGTTTCCCTAAGGTTCATCTCTTCCCTACAGCTATGGAAGAGCATGCACAATGGATGCAAGTTGTATGCGACCCTTGCGTTAAATGAAAAGGGCATGGCGGAAGGACTAGAAAACCTTGCGGTAGTATGAGAGTTTGTGGATGTCTTCCCATAGGAGTTACCAGGGTTTTCCTCGGAAAGGGAATTGGAATTTACCATCGACCTAAAACCTAGAACTGAACTGATGGCAAGAAATCCTTATCAGATGTCGACCCCCCGAGTTACAGGATTTGAAAGCGCAACTGAAGGAGTTACTGGACCTAGGACTTATACATCCAAGTGTATCGCCTTGGAGTGCTCATGTTAATTTCATAGGGAAGAAGTATGGGTCATGGAGACTCTGCTTGACTACTATCGAGTACTCCTTGACGACATTTTGATATTTTCTTGAATGACGGAAGATCAAGACGAACTTTTGTGCTTGGTACTACAGTGTTGTGAGAGAACAAATTACGAGAAGCGGTCGCAAGGCTATCAAGGATTCACTTCTTAGGGAATGTTATCTCCGACGAAGGCATCGTTGTGGATCCAATGAAGGTTAAGGATATTGTGGAGTGGTATACACCAAAAAATGTCCCAGAAGTGCGTAGCTTCATGGGTTTAGTGGGATATTGTTGACAGTTCGTCGAGGGTTCTTCGAAGATAGCATATCTGATTACGTAATTGAAGAAGAAGAACAATAATTTTTGTGTGGATCTCGAAATCTGTGGAAGAATTTTGAAGGCTCAAGGAGTTGTTGAAGACAACGCCAATACTAAAAGTCCCTGGCATGGATGAGGGCTTCTTCATATGCACTGATGCATCCAAGGGAGGATTAGACAGAGTCTTGAGGCAAGATGGTCGAGTGATCTCTTAAATCTTGAGTAAGTTAAGAAAGCATGAGGAGAACTACGCGACGCATAATTTGGAGTTGTTAGCCATCATGTATGCCCTGAGAGTGTGGAGACACTACCTGATTGAGTGAAAATTCAAACTAAAATGGACCATTGTGGTTTACAACACCTTTTTATGTAAAATGACTTGAACGTGCGGAAAGGGTGTTGGTCAAAACTGATTATCGAGTACGATTATGAGATATCCTACTTAAAAAGGAATAATGAACAGAGTGGCAAACACATTGAGTCAGAGACCATGCATATTTTTAGTGATACCTCTTCAAACGAATCTATGTGAAAAGATTCTAACTACAACGCAACGTTGAATGGTATAAAGAGGGTAAGGAATTTTTCGTTCAAGACACCATGATGGTACCAAATTGAGGGATATACTGTGGAAAATGATGGATCCTTGAGACATAATAACCAAATTTAATTACAACCCAATGACAAAATGAGAAGTTTTGATCTTATGTGAAGCTCATAAAGCAGTGTACATGGCTCATCCATGAGTCATGAAGATGAGGATCAACCTTAATCCCTTGTTCATCTGGAAGGGATAAAGGTGGACATCATCAACTGCATGGAGAGATGTCTAGAAGTTTAGCAAGTGAAGGCTGAATGTAGACATCCGACAAGATTACTACAGTCGTACACTTTTATGGAATCGAAATGGGAAGTCACTTTGAGGGACTTTATTGTTGGGATTGTCATTAATGACAAGGAGGAATGACTCGATTGTCGTGACAGTTGACACTCTGACGAAGAGTTCACATTTTGTCCCTATGCGTATGATGCATCGGGCACCAATTATAGCTAGAGTTTATATCAACAAGATATTGAGACCATCATACGTACCAAAGGAATTGTATCTGATAAGGGATTCAGTGTTTGCAAGACAATTTTGGATGAGTTTCCCAGGAGGTCTTGGGAACACCATTGAACTTTAGTACAACATGTCTTTGAGATAGACGGGCTAACCAAAGGAACAAACCAATTTGGGAAGTTTGTGTTGCGTATGGGTGTGTTGGACTAACAGAAACATTGGGAATAGTTTTGGTCGTTGGCTAAGTTTGCGTGCAACAAGAACCATCAAAGCACCGGTAGGATGGTGCCATTTGAGATTCTTTGTGGGTGACCATGTCAGATGCCATTAAGGTGGGATCGACTCAAGGATGGGGTCCTGGTAGGACCAAAAGCGATCCAAGAATTGAAAGGACAATTACAAACGATACGAAATGGGATGGAACAAGCGTAGGATTGATAGAAGGGTTTTGTCGATGTGCATCATGTTACCATATTTATGAAGGGCCTAATGGCTGGTCGTGCCTCAATATTTGAGGCGTATGCACAATTTTTATCTTGTATCTATGTGCAACTTTAGGTCAGTGATCCTATGCATGTGATTGAATTGATTTATTGGGAGATGTTGGGCAAGGGTGTGCTCACGACGGAGCCAATCTGATTTCTGGACCATCGCATTTAATAGCTACGACGTCGAACTGTCGATCAGGTCAAGGTAGGAAAAATATAGTCCTCACTTAGCTACCTGGGAGGACACATATCATATGCGTCAACAATTTCCTTTTTGTTGATAGTTAGACTTTTAGATATTGTCAGACACTTTATTTATGCACTTGTATACTAAGAAACTTCGGGCTGAAGTTTAAAACAAGAGGGGGTGTATGTAACATCCCCCTCTTGTGCTCACTTATGATATGAATTTTCCTTGAGGACACTTCCGTGCAAGTGATCTGATTCCTTATATGATTGACTGTTTCACTTATGGATTATGATGATGATTGTGGATAGGATGATATGCTATTTGATTATATTTGTATCGACAGGTGATATTGACTAGGTTCTCCTGAGTGTGAAGGAATCTAGATTGATTGAGGATGCCCATGGCATCGAAGGACCTCCTTGGACTCCGGATTGAGTCAGGGAGTGGATTGTTTATGGTTTGAGTGTTTTTATTATTGCATATGTGACATATGATTGGTAAACTATGATGTTGATTTTGGATCGCTGACAAGTTTCATTGATGGATGCAGGTTGACGATAGCTTTCTAATCAGACTCACATTTGGAGTAAAGGGGTCATACATGACAACCAGGGATATTGAGGGAGAGGTGTGGCGAAAATCCTGTCACAACCTACTAGCATTCACGCTGTGGTTCGAACTATAGGTTAATGATTACCTAATTTGAGAGATCTACAATGCCTTAAGGGAGGACTGTGGAAATCGCTCACGATGAGTCTAAGGGGAGTGCAATAAGGCAGGGTCCTTATTCCTTAGAGGCCCTTAGTCTCCCACAAGGTCACCTGACGAAGTATTGACTCCATGGGTTTGACGTCTACCAAAATAAGTCAAAAGGCGAGTGGCACCCTTGGAGCACGTAGTGCGTCTTGAAGGGCGCATCACAGTTGTTAACATTGGTAAGTCAATGAACCTAGGTACTTAGAAAACAACATCAAATTTTTATTTTCTTAGCCTTAAGATAATTGTTGCATGAGTAAAGTTTAAAAATTATAAAATTTCCCTTAAATTTTTTTTGCTAAGCCTAGGTCTAAATAGGACATGAGAATGAAAAATTAATTAAGCAATTAATAAAGGGGGGATGAAAATAAGTGGGGGTAAAAATTAAGTTTAAAAATTAAAGGAGGATTAAATTATTTAAAAAGATTAATTGTGTTTATGTGCAAAACTTGCTAATTTCGAAATTAGACAAAAAGGGGAAACTTGAATAAAAAAGGAATGTGGAACATAGAAGGGAATCTGATTTAGAGAAATTTCTAATTTTGAACTCAACTAAGTTTTAAGAAAGGTGTCATTCTTTAAGAGAATGTAAGGGAATAAAGGGACATCGAGGAGCGTTTTTAGGAACACCTTTAGGTGGCTGAGGGAAATAGGAAAATTAAATTAATTAATTAAAAAAACTTGTGGCACAACTAAGGGATCATGTGACAAGTGTACGTTGAAGAATATTCCTATTAAAAATTTAATAAAAAGAAATTAATGTGCATCTGGGAAACTAGTCACTAAGAGAACTCTATAAAAGAAATGGCGGAGGAGGAGAATGGATCGTGACTGGTAGGCGTAAGGTTATGCTTCTAATATTTTCTTGATTGATTTTTCTTGTGGGAGTTGGGATGCCCAACTCGATAAGGAGTGGTAACTCAACCTTGCGAGGCGAGCTGGGAGCTATATTTTTATCTATTTTTTGTGTGCGTGGCCACTTTCCGGCTCGAGGGGCTCAGGGGGAAGAAGATTAACCCTAGCATTGGCTGGGAGGTACTGGTGAGGTCTCATCAATTAGAAAGAGGGAGAAAGGAGGATCGCCAGCAGCCGAAGAACATCAACAAGTCCATCCAATGGTTGAAGTAATCTTATTAAGTTGTGAATTTTTGTTAAATTTTTTTGTATGTACTCTCTAGAAGTATTGTCGTAACCATTACGATAATCTTATTAAGTTGTGAATTTTGTTAAATATTTCTCTATGTACTCTCTAGAAGTATTGTCGCAACTGTTACTATGATTTTAAATTGTAATAGATATATTTGTGCTCTGTTACAACTGTGCTAAAATCTAAATTTGAATCAAAAATTCCTTGATAATATTCTGTGTAATTAAAGGAGTCGGTGCTTAATGCCACTTAAACCCCTCAACTAAGTCATTGGAAAAATTGTGTTATCTCTCCTTCCTTCTGTGCAACCCTCGAATCTTGTTTTTCTAGCTACTGGCTGAGATTCCCTTGGGATCACTAGGCATTATTGATCCCCTACTTTTAGTTCCCTTGTCTCGATGCAAGTTAATGGTGTTCATTGCCTTGACCTGCATTTATAATCTTAATTAGAAAAAAAAATTAAGTGAATGATAGATGGTTGAGGTAGGTACATAATTCAATATGATCGTTGCCCTTAATTATCAATGCCTCTTTCAACTGTTTCTTTACCCTTTTGGGGTAGAGAGTTGATCTATTTCCTTGATTCACCCATGACCATTTGTTCATTGTATTCTTGTAATTTCTTTTAATGGCATGGTAGCGAATGATCACTTCCTTGGGAAATTTTCTTCTTAATCAATTTTTTTACTTTATCCTTTAAAATTTTATCCAAACCATTGTTTCTCACCCCTACCCTTGCGTTAGTCGAAATTCGTGGAAGGAATTCGCGCTAGCACAACTCTAGACCGGTGTCGACGACTTTCGTGGGGAGGGGTTTTGTAGTGGATTATTGTGATGATTTCTTCTTGGTGGGATGACCAACCTTTGTATTCTCGTATTCGAGTGATCTCAAGAATCCCATAATGATTCCACTTTTGTGACTCTCGTTTCCCGCCTACTGCATACCACCATTTTCGTTGCTTTCCCACTCGTATCCTGGAATTCTGATTCCTGACGGGTGATCCCCATTCTGTTGTTGTGTTGGGTTAAAGCCTACTGAATCTTGAACCGTAATCAAATATTTTCGGTCCTGACTTTGAAAGATTATTCCTGACCAAAAATATTTCTAATTCTAATTCCAATTCCAGGACCGAAAATAAATTCCAATTCTGGTTAATTTCTAATTCCATTTAAACGGTATCCTAATTTTAATTCTAGTTATTGACACTTTTAAATGGTAATATAGTTAAATTCTAACTCCATTAAATTCTAATTAATTAGGAATTGAAATTAAACTATTAATGTTGAGAGGTGCGATAACACCATGTATATTTAAAGGTGATTTTTTTATTAATTTGGCAATTGAGTTCAATTGATTTTACATTAAGGTGACCAATGTTGTATTAAGATAGTATAAGGGAATTGTTCATTAACGTTCATAATCATTACTGCTTATTGATAAAATGGTGATGGCAGATGTGGGTGAATCCTTGGGTAAAGTACAATAAGATAACTGAAGGATTAGCGAGTTGACATACACTTTTGTGGGAAAATTTAGGATGAGCACCCTTTATTTAAGAAGGGAATGAAACAACATAGTGATCTTAAGGTTAATTAATAAGGACACTTTTCGATTGATTAAACTTTGTTTTAGAGGTTCATTGATTGAATGTGTGCGTTTGTTTCCTTCATGAGAAATAAGACATGCTGAGATAGACTTTTGCGCGTGTCAATTTTATGTATTACATGACGATTTTTTGAGATTGGTTTCTCGCGTTGATGGATTTTCCTACGAAATTTGGATCTTAGACCCTTGCACAATTAAAGGTAATGAATGTTGTTACCCTGTGTTAATGATTAGCTGGATTGGTTTTAGAGTTCTTTGATTTATGGATTTCGTAATGTATGATTTAGGGTGGAATAGATTCCTTTACACAACAATTAATTACTGTCGTTTACCTTGCGCCTCAAGGTTTTAGCTGATAATCATTATGCGTCTGGGATAATGATTGACTTGAGGAGAGTGTGATTAGCCTACCTAGTGCCTTTAAGTACCCTTGTTTCTTGATTGGTTATTAATAGGATGTGTAGCTCATGAGCATTGATGAGGCATAATGTTAGCCTTGGGATTTTACCCGTGCACCTTATAGCCATGTTGTTGTGTGATTTCCTAATCACCTAGATTTATTTTCGTACAGGGTAATGAAGTTGATATATGTTAATTCAGTATTAGATCATGTGCACACCTCCCAATAATGTTGCTTATGGTCAACTTTTGTACTATTGTTTTTCTCACCTTGGTTATGCCGATGTTTAAGTGTTTAGACTGCTTGTGTTATGGACTCAGTTGAAGCATAAATGTCACACCTTAGTTTACTAGCGCGCTTATCACAATGTTATTGTATGTGTTCCTTATGTTTATAATTAATGGCGCTCTTTGATTGTTAAGTGAATTATGTTAATCTAGCTAATGGATCAGGTACATACCTTGAAAATGATGTTGGTTATTATGAATTCGTTGATTTATTTAATCGCACACCTTGGAGTTAAGTAGATATTTTGCACGTTAAAAAGAAAAGAAAAAATTACTTTTTGTATGTCGTTGGGGTCGTAACGGTCGGGGTCGTTACAAGACCAACAATATGGACTTTGTATTATATCATAACAACCATATTTCTCTATTACATTGGCCACAAATATATACTTGTATATTCAATTTTAAGGTAGTTGCAACTTCTTAACTGCCTTGGTCGGTTGACCCCATTGGGTGATCATCCGACTTACATACTCGACTTGAAATTCAACCAACTTACACGTCTGACTTGGTCGACTGTCGAGTCTAGTTGACGGAGTTGAATATCCCCTAAAACATCTCCCCCCACCTCAAATCATTTCTCATCCCAAGCAAAAGGGACATCGTGACTATTACATTGACAAAATTTTCAAAGAAATGAGACTATAAAAAATTATGAGACAAAGAATTAATTGGACCAATAACTTTGCTATATATTTTGTTGCTACCTGTTGAATTTATGGGCCTTTTTCTATTGATGTTGCAGGATGTGTTTCCTCAATAAGATACTCTAGATGGTGCACTTATGGATACAATGTTTTGACACCTTTGTCCTTAATTTGTAGAAGTTCACTTCTAGATCCAATGTTCTCACACCTTTATCTAGTCATAATGTATTGGCTACCTCGACCTCTATTTATGGTGTCGCTAAGTGGTGGATGGTAGTTGAGAAGTTAGACTCTGATATACTGGGGATGAAAAATTGAAATCAATGTTGATAAGGAGAGGGAGGAGTCGACCAATGCCACTATGTTGGTTGGTGTGAAAGATGCTCAAAACTACTTTGATAAATGTTAACGACCAGTCTGTGCATATACTAGGAAAATGTATGCCACTCATCAATTGAAAATTGTGGTTGGACCCTGAGTGATTTCATTTTTGTTAGGAATCCTAGCTTGTCCTTAATAGAGGTGTTATAGATTGCGGTCGAATCAAGGTTGAAATTCTCCTTAGCCTATTGTATCTATTTTATAACATGGTCTAGATGCTCCACAACATTTTCAAACTCTATCTATTCTTTCTTTCCCTCTTAGAACCAGTCCCTCTCTTGTTGGGTAAGTTATACCTCAAGATCGCTTTCTTTGTCAATATGTGTGGCCAGATTTTTCCTCATTCAGGAGTCAGGTGTCATATTTTTATTTTTCATCAAATATTCCATCACACTTTTCTAAAATTTTATCTTATTGAATGTCTATGTGAAGTAAGTTGGCCAATTACTTATGACAATGTTTAGTGAGGAAACTTGATCAATCACCTCATCTAAGTTCAGTCGGATTTCCTTAAACTTTTCATACTCTAACTAAAGGATGATTGAAGTATGATCAACCATCATTTGTTGGTTATCTTGAATTATCTAGGCATTCTCTTGCTTCATCTTCCTTTTTTCATCCCTTAGTTGTTGAATTTCTTGTTTCCTTTACAAGTTTGAGTCGACTAAGTTCTCGACAGATTTATTAAAAGTGTCAAGTTGGTTGGATTTCTCAATTAGTGTCCTCGTGTCTAGTTTCTCTTTCACCAGGTCGATGAAAATTTTCCATGTTTCCTTATCCTTATCCTTTATTTCTGGCAAGTGGTCAACATATTTCATTGTGTGCTTCCATCTAGAAACCGACTCTTTTGTGAATTCATTGTATAGATAAAAAAATTAGGCATCTGAAGCAATGGACAGGTTGAAAAACATCTTTGTGGAGGGTGCATCTTCTCTGACAGGCTTGAAAGTTGTAAATGCAGTGACATAACAAGTAGTTTCCTTTCTATGTATTGTCTTCTTATTCTTCTTCCTCAACCCTGATGGTTGCGACGGTTCTGGAGTCCTCTCATGCATCTTGCTTGATGGTAGGTATAACTAGTTTGTTGGTGGGATTGTATTTCCTAATGTGCTTGGTCCTTCACCTATTTGTTGCAATGTCGACTACTCTAGTTGTGGGATCGACCTATCCATCAACCCTTTCTTAGTTGTCTACTAATTCTATTGTTGCACACTTGCTTGCTCTATTGTTTTTTGTGCACCCAGATCTTGTTGTTGCACCTCCTTAATTTTATATGCTTTTTGTACTTTGGTTGTCCCTTGGTTGGTCTGTTGAGTGACCAGTAGCTTTGTCGACTGAAATTTTAGTGGTGGTTGGCCCAACTTCTCCAGTACATGAACCTATTCTTGCATGTTTATATCTTCCCTAGAGGGTTTCTCATTATGTTCCATGTCTGACTGGTGCATGTCTCCCTATCCTTCTTGATGCACCTATTCCTGCTCGTCCCAAACAAGGATGTTTGACTTGACTTCTTTGGGTGATAGGTCAACCTATTATTTCTCAGTTTGATTTTACTGTGCATATTATCCTTTGTCGAGTTGGTCTGACAATTTTTCCTCTAAGGAGACTTGGAATATGGTCATTTTTTTCTTGGTTTTTCGATCCAATGGGTCTTTTGATGACCATGTTTCTTCTACAATATTAGCAGGTTCGACTAGAGGTGAGTATCATGTGTGGTCAATTTTGTGTAGCAGTGGTGAAGATTACATGTTGAAGATTTCCTGGAGCCAACTAGCTCTAACTACATTCTTAATAAGAAGGGACTCTTATTAGGTAATTAAATTAATTGAATTCTTTGAATTTGTTATAACAAAAGAAAGATGTGATTTAGAAGAGTTGTGTATATGTTTAGAGGATCATGTCCATTGTTGGGTGTGCTCACATGATCATGTACCAACATTTTCGATGTCTGAATACAAGGACAATCAATAATAGGGATGGAAGTTTACAATAATATACTCTTTATGAACTCAACATGTTATCTTTAAAAAGAGCAAAATTCAATTTTGAAAGTGTCGCTATCGGATCCAAAAAATGAAAAATCCAATTTCAAAATTACTAATAACGAAATTTTGAAAAGCACTGTTTTGGAACCCAATATTTGCACTTTTAGAATTGGATTTTGCACTTAGAAACCTTGATTTTGGACTTTAGAAATGTTGTTTTATGGCTTGTCTTAAGGAGCTTATAATGGAATCAATCTGAATTCAATGAAATAGGGGTATTATTATTATTATTATTATTATTATTTAATACACATGCATTTCAATCCAATTATTGGTTCCATGCCCTAGTGATAACTTAAATTAGAAATTTGATCCATCGAGTAAATACAAGACACATCTAACATTGCATAAACCTGGATTTACTTAGCTAGCAACATCAAGACAAATCCAAGAATATGATTTATCTACTATGAGAGGATTTGAAATTATAGAATTCTTCTTAACATAACGTTGTTTTAGGTCTCGGTATATATATTTGAAAATGTATAACATTCAAAATTAAAATCAAATTAAAATCCAGTGGTAGCAAGGCCAATGCAAAATCTTCAAGTAATATAGGGGTTTTACCTTTCAAAAGTTACAATAACCTAAAAATTACGACACTCTCGATTTGTTTGGTTGAACAGAGCTCTCCACCAAAACATGTTTTTGATTGTGAATCTATTTGAACTCTTTACCAAGAGATTTCACGAAAACTCTCCAAATCTATCAAGGGAGAGTTGAAAAAAAACTCCCAAATAGATTCTTGTCCATCTACTCTAAATTGAGAATTTTAGTGCTTAAAAGCTTTGACAAGGGTTGGACTAAACTCCCCATTGATTTTTTTCTAGTCTAGCCACACTAATGAGGTTTTTTTATTGAAATTTATTTTGGTTGAGAATTATATGTATACTCTCGGTCAAAATATTTTGACTACCAAATTTTCTTTGGCTTGGGCTTGCAAAAAAATGAATAAATAACAAATAAAACGAAGAGAACAATTTTTTTAGTGGGGAAGAGAAAATTAAAGGGATTTTTTACAGATATGTTATTGATTTTTTTTAACATTGGGGGTTTGGAATTTGTCTTTTTGATTGTGAATGTTTTATTTTGGGTTATGGATTTTGAGAATAAAGTTGGAAAAAAATCTAATGCATCAAGGGAAGTTTGAAAATTCTAATGTGTGTGTTATTATTTTCTAACTTCTTAATTTTCGTTAAAAATGAGAAAGATGGCCAAATGTAGAACAAAATATGGTTTCACTTGACTACAAAGAACAAAAATGAAGAAAATCAAGATTACTTGAGAAAGATATGAGTGCATGCAAGACGCTGAAGAGGTGAAGAGGTACATGATGATGTAGAGTAAAGGGGCTTGATATGTGAGGAGACACTTGACGATGTTGGGTGATTGGGGTTGAGGGATGAGGAGACACACAATGAGTAGAAGCAAAGGGGCTTGAGAGGTGTTGGAAAACTGAACAACAAGGGTCAATGAGGATTTATATATGAGGAGGGACATGCTAACAAGGTTTGAGGGACCTAATAGGTGTTGGGGAACTTAAAATGTCAAAGAGAAAAGGGATTGGAGAGATATCGAGCAACTAGATGATGACTTGAATGAACAAGTGGAAATGAGATATATTCACAATGTAGGATGTAGGAGAGTCATATAAACAATTATGGGTTGATATTCATACCGATACTGAGTTGAATTTCAACATGTTAACCCATTTGAGTTTTATAATTTGTAGATTGCATATGTACAAATTGAAATTTATGTACATTTGAGTTTATTAGATTTAAAATAACAAATCATTTCTATGTGTTTGA
>JZKD02S2011033.1:574361-592268 GCA_000966675.3 Picea glauca
TCTTCTCAAAAGAACTTGAAGACCCCCTCAATATTGTAAACATCTATGGGCCCTGTCACAACAGAGACCCTTACTAGGATGATGTCTTCAACAAGTCCTTCCTAAAAGAAAATCAATTAATCCTAGGAGGAGACTTAAATTTCTCTTTAGGAATTAAAGAAGTTTGGGGATCCCATGCAAGATCAGACCCCCTCTCGACCTACTTTACACAAAAACTAGATGAACACAATCTTCTGGATATTGAACCAGTTAAATTCAAACCAACTTGGAGAAACAACAGAGTGGGAGAAGACAACATTGCAAAAAGACTGGATCATTTTTTGATAAAGGATACACTTCTTGAAAAATCCTTTCAACTAAAACAATGGATAGGACACGGGGGAATCTCAGATCATTACCCAATTTTCCTTGAACTAAGAACTGGATTGGATAAGCCACCCAGTCCTTTCAAATTTAATAGAACCTGGCTTAGTGATGAAACTTTTTTAAAGATGGTTAAGGAAAATTGGCAATATTATAACCCAGGAAGCAATGAGACGACGGGTCTACACTTTGTAAAAAACCTACACATTATCAAAGAGAAGACGAAGACCTGGGCACATCAGAAACTACTAAAAGAGGATATGGAACTAAAGGAACTAGAATCAAAATTAAACCTTATTTCGGAAGAATAGGGTGGAGGATTTGATACAACAAATGCCAAACTAAGTCTGCTAAAATTGGAAGAAAGGAGAAACAAACTACTAAAGGAAAAAGAAGATACATGGATATTAAAAAGCAGGGCCACCTGGATGAAGAGTGGAGATGAGAACAAAAAATTCTTCCAAGCATATGCAAAAGGCAGAAGGTGCATATAATCAATCTGGCAGTTAAAGGATCAAGACGAAAAAAAGGAACATACCTTTGAAGGAATGGCGAAGATTGGAAAAAATTTCTTCCAGGATCTCTACAAAGTAGAAAATAAGGCCACTATTGAAGTAGTGATTCGAATAGTATAGTACTTTCTAGGCTTTACTAGTGAGGAAGATAATAGAATGCTTATGGAAAAGGTAACACTAAAAGAACTTAAGGCTGTATTGAATAGTTTTCAAAAGGACAAAAGCCCAGAACAAGATGGATGGACAATTGAGTTCTTCATGGGCTTCTTTGATTCTATTGGACAAGATATACTAAGCCTAGTTGAAGAGACAAGGCTTACTGGAAAAATTCCTTTAAGTTTAAACTCAACCTTTATTTCCCTTATTCCAAAGAAGGACAACCCAGACACCCTGGATGACTTCAGACCTATCTCCCTGTGCAATTGCATATACAATATCATCTCCAAAGTCATAGCCAGAAGACTTAAGACTGTACTTTCTGACAAAATATCCTTGGAACAATTTGGATTCCTAGAGGGCAGGCAGATTCATGAAGCAATTGGAGTGGCACAGGAAGCCCTACACATCATAGAGACCAGGAAGCTAAAGAGTGTGGTTCTTAAAATCGATCTTTCCAAATCTTATGACAGGGTAAGTTGACTCTATTTACGATTGCTTTTAACGCATCTAGGCTTTACAGTTCCATTTATCAGATGGATCATGTGTTGTATTACAACTGTAACTTTCTTAGTCCTCATAAATGGGTCAGCCATAGACTTTTTTAGATCTGAAAGAGGATTAAGACAAGGCTGTCCACTTTCCCCTCTTTTGTTTCTTCTTGTTGCTGAAGGATTAAGCGGAGCTATAGCAGCAGAAAAATGATCTGGGTCTTTTCCAGGCATCAATATTTCCAATACTCTTCATGTAACCCACCTTCTCTTTGTAGACGACATCCTTGTCTTCTCTGTAGGAACTAGAGGGGAAGCTGACAATCTAAATAACACTTTGAAACTCTTCTCCAAAGCTATAGGAATGATAATAAATGAAGGAAAGTCTACTCTCACCACATTTTGTCTCTTAGAAATGGAAAAAAGTCGATACAAACTTCTCTTCCCTTTTGAAGAGAAAACAATTGATGAAGGAATCAAGTACCTGGGATTCTCTTTGAAACCAAATGATTACAGAAAGGAGGATTGGTCTTGGATACTAAAGAAATTAGAAATAAGATTAATTTCATGGAACCACAAATGGCTTTCTAGAGCTGGTAGATTTGTACTAGTAAAATCAGTTTTGGAAGCCATCCCAGTATTTTGGATGTCTCTATCGTGGATCCCAAAAGGAAATTGGAGGTGGCTAGAAAAATCTCTTTCAGATTTCTGTGGAGTGGAAAGAAAGATACAAATGTGACTCCTTGGGTAAGATGGAAAATGATTGCAGTCCCAAAATCTTTAGGCGGTTGGGACCTAAAAAATATACATGTTTTCTCCAAATCCTTAGTTTCTAAAGGGGGCTAGCACCTTCTTTCTAAAAATAGTCTCTGGAAAAAGGTTGTCATCAAATAATACATTGAACCAGACACCCTAGAGTCTTGGATCAGAAAAACTCAAAAACTCTCAGAGGTGCCTCAACAATTTGGAAGGCAGTGATAAAATCTTTCCCTGTAATAGAAGGTGGTCTTGCTTGGAAGGTAGGAAACAGACTCCGAGTAAGGCTAGGGACTGATCCTTGGATAGGAAGTGAAGGAAAACACTTATTCTCAGATCATCTACTAGCCACTTTAAAGCAAAAAGGATTGAACTCCTTAAACTCACTTGCTGACAAGCCCTCCACTACCCTTTGGGCTCAAGGGTGGAAAACTGCCTCTACTCTTAATTTAAACACTGATGATTCAACAGAATTGGAGAATTATCGAAATACCCTTTTTTTTTCACAAATCAGGATAAGAGAACAAGAAGACGAACTAGTTTGGGGCAAAAATGAGTCTGGTATCTGTACTCCAAAGGAAGGATATCCACAGCTAATGTAAGAACTCTCAGAAGCTGAACCAATCTGGTGGTGGAAAAATATTTGGAAGATCAATGGTCCTTCCATGTCAAAACTCTTTTTGTGGTGTGTGCTTTCAAATAAAGCCCCAACCTGGGATATTTTACAAAAAAGAAATTTCACTGGACTAAGCAAATGCCCACTGTGCAAGATAGAGAGAGAAATGACACAACATCTCTTTCTTGAATGAACTTATCTAAAATTGGTCTGGGCAGGAGTTTCATGCACTCTAAAATTCCCTTTTCAGTGGGAAGGCCACACCTTGGAACAAGCCTGGAAGAATCGGTGGGAAAAATCCTCTTACAAAACATACAAATTACTCCCTTTACTGATCACTTGGGGAGTATGGCTAGCAAGAAATGAAGCCATCTTCAAAGAGGTGACTATTTCTCATGAGAAAACCTCACTAAATAGTCTGTCAATTTTCTCTTCCTTTCCTTCAAAAGAAAGATCAAAGAACAGAGTAATAAAAGAAGTATACATAGAAAAATCCACACCTTGTGGATTTTTTGACGGAGCTTTCCAACACTACACATGTGGAGGAGGAGGCTTACTATACTTCTTAGACACACACTACTTCACTTTATCTTCTAGATTGGGAAATGGAACTAATAATTATGCGGAATTAATGAGACTCAAACTTCTCATGGTTTTTTCCCTTGAAAAAGACTACAAAAAGTTATCAGTTTTTGGAGACTCAAAAAATGCAATAAACTGGACAAATGGAACTCAAAGATGAAATAATATCAGACTTGCCAATATTGTGGAAGACATAAAATCACTGCAGAAATTTTTTGACTTCTTTTCCTGTTAACATGTCTATAGGGAAAGTAATAAAGAAGAGGACAAGGCTTCGAAAAAGGGCACATACATGAAGATGGGCCACTGGAAGATCACAGAGTCCATAAACGAACAAACACAGGAACAACAAAGAACATTTTTGTAAATGAATGTAAACTCTAAATTTTTTACAAGATTTTGGATACAAAATCTATGAAGGATACTATGCAAACAGAGGACTGTACTCAGTACACTGTAGCATTACATCTTTTTGGGGAATGACTATGTAAAATCCCACGTGATGAAGAAGAAAGAACCACTCGATATGAAGTATGTAGACATACTTTATCACAAGAATACACCAAATGGTGTATCCACAAAATGTAATTTTGATTATCATAATGAAAAATGTGCTTTTTTCTGAGGAAAAAAAAAATTAACATGAGAGGAGCCCATCAATAGGAATTATAGGGTTATGAGTGGAAACATTTGATTAATAATATTTGGAGAGGATCTCATAAACATAAATTTGAGGCTTATGAGTGAAACATTTGATGAAAAGTATTTGAAGAGGAGCCCCATAAACAACAAGTTTATAGGAATTTGAGAAGGAAAGAATTCCCTATTCTCTCACCAAAATCGTTAATGGGAATTTGAGTAGGAAAGAGTTCCCTATTCTCTCACCAAAATTATTAATCTGAAAGTAAAATGTGTATATATTACTTGAATATGAAATTATCTATGTTTGTTGAAAAAATAATTAAATATATTTGCTGAAAAAAATAGGACATTTGGAATCTCAAAGGAGAGTTTATTTGTTAGGAAATGGGGCAAAGATGAAAGACCACATTTTAGTTAAATAACTTTAGTTTGTAAACTTATTATTTGTATGGATAAGTGTTGTAATCTAGGGAACTGTATGTAGATGTACCAGTTGTTCTTCACACGGAGAAATAAGTTACAATGAACTAATACACAAGCACACATATAGATAGAGTATAAGAATACACAAGTAATGGAGAGATATGTAACATCCCGCTCTTGCGTACACTTCTGATATGACTTTTCCTTGAGGACACTTGTGTGAAAGTCATCTGATTCCTTATATGATTGACTGTTTCAGTTATGGATTATGATGATGATTTTCGATATGATGATATGTTATTTGATTATATTTGTATCGACAAATCCTATTGACTGGTTTCTCCTAAGTGGGCAAGAATTGGGAATGATTGAGGATGTCGATGGCATCGATGGACCTCCTTGAACTCCAAATCGAATCAAGGAGTGGATTGTTTATGGTTTGAGTGTTTTTGTTATTGCATAAATGACATATGACTGGTAAACTATGATGTTGATTTTGGATCGCTGACATGTTTCGTTGATGGATGTAGGTTGACGATAGCTTGCTAATCAGACTCACATTTGGAGTAAATGGGTCATGCACAGCAACCAGAGATATTGAGGGAGAGGTGTGGCAGCATCCCTGCCACAACCTACTATCACTTGCGTCATGGCTCGAATTGTAGGTTAACAATTACCTAATTTGAGAGATCTTCGATGTCGTGAGGGAAAACTATGACAGTCACTCACGATGATTCTAAGGGGCACGCAATAAGTCAGGGTCCTTATTCCTTGCAAGCCCCTAGTCTCCCACAAGGTCACCTAATGGAGTATTGACTCCAGGGGTTTGACTTCTACCAAAATCAGTCAAAAGGTGAGTGACACCCTTGGAGCACATAGTGTGTCTTGAAGGGAACGTCACATAATGAAACATGAGTGAAGGCGAGTGGCACCTTTGGAGCACATAGTGCGTCTTGAAGCGCATGTCGCAGTTGTTAACACTGGTGAGTCTATGAACCTAGGAACCTAGAAAACAACATCTCATTTTGAACTAGTCAGCCTTAAGATAATTGTTGCATGAGTAAAGTCTAAAAATTATAAAATTTCCCTTAAAAACAATTTTGCTAAGCCTAGGTCTAAATAGGACATGAGAACGAAAAATTAATTAATCAATTAATAAAGGGGGGATGAAGAAAAGTGGGGGTAAAAATCAAGTTTAAAAATTAATGGAGGATTAAATTATTTAAAAAGATTAATTGTTTTTATCTGCAAAACTTGCTAATTTTGAAATTAGACAAAAAGGGGAAACTTGAATACAAAAGGAATGTGGAACATAGAAGGGAATCTGGTCTAGAGAAATTTCTAATTTCAAACTCAACTAAGTTGTAAGAAAGGTGTCAATCTTTAAGAGAATGTAGGGGAATAAAGGGACATCGAGGAATGTTTTTAGGAACTCCTTTAGGTGGGTGAGGGAAATAGGAAAATTAAATTAATTAGTTAAATAAATTTGTGGTGCAACTAAGGGATTGGGTGACAAGTGTACGGGGGAAAATATTCCTATTAAAAGTTTAATAAAAAAAATTAATGTGCATTTGGGAAACTAGTCACTAAGAGAACTCTATAAAATAAATGGCGGAGGAGGAGAATGGATCACAACTGGTAGGCGTAAGGTTACCCTACTAATATTTTTCTTGACTAATTTTTCTTGTGGGAGTTGGGATGCCCAACTCGATAGGGAGTGGTAGCCCAACCTTGCAAGGCGAGCTGGGAGATAGATTTTTCTTTAGTTTTTGTGTGTGTGGCCCCTTTGCGGATCGAGGGGATCAGGGGGAAGAAGAGTACCCCTAGCGTTGGATAGGAGGTATCGGTGAGGTATGAGAAATTAGTAAGTGGGAGAAAGGAGGATCACTAGCAACCGAAGGACATCAATAAATCCATCCAACGATTACGGTAATATTATTAAGTTGTGATTGTTTGTTAAAAAATTATGTATGTACTCTCTAGAAGTATTTTTGCAAAGGTTACGGTAATATTATTAAGTTGTGAATTTTGTTAAATATTTCTGTAAGTACTCTCTAGAAGCATTGTCGCAACGGTTATGGTGATTTGAAATTGTAATAGATGTATTTTTTCTCTGTTACAACTATGCTAAAATCTAAATTCGAATCGAAAATTCCTTGATGATATTTTGTGTAATTAAAGGAGTTGGTGGTTGATGCCACTTAAACCCCTCAACTAAGTCACTAAAAAAATTGTGTTAGCTCTCCTTCATTTTGTGCAACCCGAATCTTTTTTTTTTTGGCTACTGGTTGAGATTCTCTTGGGATTGCTGGACATTACTGATCCCCCGCTTTTAGTTCTCTTGAATTGATGCAAGTTAGTGGTGGTTGCTTCCTTGACCTACATTTATAATCTTAATTAGAATAAAAATTTAAGTGAATGATAGATGGTCGGTGTAGGTACATAAATCAATTTGATCGTTGGCCTTAATTATCAATGCCTTTTTCAAGTGTTTCTTTACCCTTTTGGGGTGGAGAGCTAATTTGTTTCCTTGATTCACCCATGACCATTTGTGCGTTGTATTATTGTAATTTATTTTAATGGCATGGTAGCGAATGATCGTTGCCTTAGGAACATTTCACCTTAATCCAATTTTTTACTTTATCCTTTAAAATTTTACCCAAACCATTTTTGTTCACCGCTACCCTCGCATTAGTCAAAATTCTTGGAAGGAATTCGTGCTAGCGCCACTCTAGACTAGTGTCGACGACTTTCATGGGGAGGGGTTTTGTAGTTGATTGTTGGGATGATTTCTTCTTGGAGGGATGGCTAAACTTTATGTTGTCGCATTTGGGTCATCTTGGGACTCCCATAACTAGTCCGTTTACATGCCTCCCATTTCCCACCTACTGGATACAATCATTTTTGTTGCTTTCCCACTCATATCCTGGAATTTCAAATCCCAACGAGTGATCCCCGTTCTGTTGCTGTGTTGGGTTAAATCTTACTGAATCTTGAACTGTAATCAAATATTTGTGGTCTTGACTTTTATTTTCAAGTCCTTTTAGTATATGCTACCGATTACTTAAAGTTTTAAAGCCTACTGAGACTGGATACGCTAGAGTTAAGTATTCTACAGTTTCATGCATTCTTTTCTCTCTGTATTGTTGATATTAGCATTTTCTTACTGCCTATGTGTTGAGTTGTCCTAGAATGGTAAACCATTTGTGTTTGATTAAGATCCATTGAATCATTGAATTGTAACTAAATATTCGTGGTCCTAATTTTAAAAGAGGTATTTTGGTGAAAAAATCACTTGTGTTGGGTTGGGATGCTTGTAATGAAGGACTTGCATGACCTTCCTTCCTCCTCAACGCGGATTGTTCTCTGTTTTTTATTTACTTCTTCTACCCAGCGCTGGGATATAGCCTGTGGTTGGGATATCTTTTTCTAGTTAATGATTTAGTTGATGATAAATTTAGGGAGCGTTATTGTTGATTTTGGTTCCCTAATTTATGGCCTAAAATGTTGACGTGTCAGTAGCCGGTGAAATCGACGGCTCTCCTTAGAGATGAGAATTAATTGCAAGCATTTTGCAGCTACAAAAAAATGCCTGCCATTACTAAGTCACAGTAGGGTGAAGTGGAATTTGACTGGTGCATGCATCTCTAGGTATTTTTAGATGGCGTGTGTGGATCGGGTCCTTCTTCCAGTTGGAACAATTTTTTTTAGAGTTAAATTTTTATTGTGAACAAATCGGTGGTGAAATCCCTCCCTCTTAAATGCCTCCATGTCACTGTAGGATTCCTAAATTGTATCCCCACAAACTTAATGCATAATTCTCCTCTTTTACGATTTTATTGTTGCATAATTGTAGTTGCATCAATGCCTTAATATTTGGTGTAATGTGGAGGAGCGCATGGAAGTGTATATTAATCTGGGATTGGCATAGAACTGTTAAATAAAATTTGGAAGGGTGTAAACCTTTTCATGCTAAGAAGGGTTGGATGAAAACGTTTACCTCGAAGTGCTTCCTTATCTTAAACGAATTTAAAATTTAACAAGTAAAACTCAGATTGCCAGGACTTAAGTGAGGGTTTTTCCTTCTTTAAAAATTGATTTTTAGGTTGAAATTGTAAACGAGAATTTAATGCAGGAAGAATGTTATATTTTAGTTAAATTTGATTAAGTTAATATTAGTTTATAAATGGTATTCCACTTAAATTCCAATTCTGATTAATTTCTAATTCTAGTTAAACAGTATCTTAATTTTAATTCCAGTTAATGGCACTTTTAAATGGTAATACAGTTAAATTCTAACTCTAGTAAATTAGAATTAATTAGGAATTGAAATTAAACTATTAATGTTGAGAGGTGCGATAACACCATGTATATTTAAAGGTGAAATTTTTATTAATTTGGCAGTTGAGTTCAATTAATTTGACATTAAGGTGACCAACGTTATATTAAGATAGTATAAGGGAATGGTTCATTGGTGTTCATAATAATTATTGTGTATTGATCAAATGGTGATGGAAGATGTGGGTGAATCCTTGGGTAAAGTATAGTAAGATAATTGAAGGATTAGCTAAGTTGACATACACTTTTGTGGGAAAATTTAGGATGTGCACCCTTTTATTTAAGAAGGGAATGAAACAACCTAGTGATCTTAAGGTAAATTAATAAGGACACTTGTCGATTGATTAAACTTTGTTTTAGAGGTTCATTGATTGAATTCACGTGTTTGTTTCCTTCATGATAAATAGGACATGTTGAGATAGACTTTTGCGCACGTCAATTATATGTAATACATGACAATTTTTGGAGATTGGTTTCTCGCGCTGATGGATTTTCCTATGACAGATGGATCTTAGACCCTTGGAAATTAAAGGTAATGAATGTCATTACCCTGTGTGGATGATTAGCTAGATTGGTGTTAGAGTGATTTCATTTATGGATTTCGTAATGCATGATTTAAGGTGGAATAGATTTCTTTACGCAATAATTAATTACAGTCGTTTACTTTATGCCTCAAGGTTTTAGCTGATAATCATTTTTCACCTGGGATAATGATTGACTTGAGGAGAGTGTGATTAGCCTACCTAGCACCTTTAAGTACCCTTATTTCTTGATTGGTTATTAATAGGATGTGTGGCTCATGGGCCTTGATGATGCGTAATGTTACTTTCAGGATTTTACCCGCATGCCTTGTAACCATGTTGTTGTGTGATTTCGTAAGCGCCTAGATTTATTTCCATGCAGGGTAATGAAGTTGATATATGTTAATTCAATATTAGATCACTCACACGCCTTCGAATAATGTTTATTATGGTCGACTTCAGTATTGGTGATTCGTGTGCCTTGGTTATGTCGATGTTTAAGTGTTTAGACTGCTTGTGTTATGGACTCAGTTGAAGCATAAATGTCACGCCTTAGTTTACTAGCACGCTTGTCACAATGTTATTGTATGGTTTCCTTATGTTTAGAATTAATGGAACGCTTTGATCGTTAAGTGAATTATGTTAATATGGCTAATAGATCAGGTGTGTACCTTGAAAATGATGTTGGCTATTGTGAATTTGTTGATTGATTTAGTCACACACCTTGGATTTAAGTATATCTTTTGCGCCTTAAAAGATTTTTTTTTTTACATGTTGTACATCATTGGAGTCGTAACGATTGATGTCATTACATATGGTATCAGAGTGGGTTCAACCATGCGACTGTGGATCACCATGCCTTCCACTGAATTAATCCCTTGATTAATACTCAACACTAATTGAATTATTAACCTTTCCATTTGGTAATCGCGGCTAGAGGATGCCATGGAAATTCACGACGTAATAATAGGGGAGGAGGCACAATGCCTCCAGTAGCACCCGCACTAAAGGGGTCCAACCCCTAAGGAGAAGAACAAGTCTTGAGCATGAGCGGATTTTCGTGCGAGATGTGTTGGGTTTGACAATGTCCATGCATGGAAATGTTAGAGGCCTTGACTAACCATATGTACTATGATAAGGCTAGGGTGCCTGTACCCCTAAGGGTCCATAACGTGCCCGAGGTGGTGCTGGTAACATTCATGGGGAACTCTAGAAGATTAAAGTTCCCGCATTCACGAGTGCCATGGATGGCTCAGATGCTGAGGCATGGCTGGAAAGCAAGGTGATGTGCTTCACGCTTCACGGTTTAGACCTCCAGCATGAAGGTCCACACAGGTGGTCTTCAGCTAAAGGGGAGAGATCTTCTATGGAGGAAGATGATCCTACCTCAGTTAAACATGGTTGTTGAAGCTGTTTTAGGGGAACGATTCCGGGAGAAGTAATTGTTAGAGGAATTTGTTGAGCGTCAACTCGATGAGTTCAACGCTTTATGGTAGAGTGGTCATATGGTGTCGGATTATGAGACCAGATTTATGGAGCTACTTTGGTATGCCCCACATCTTAACATGAAGAAGTTGGATATCAACAAGTTCATGACCAGCCTTAACTCTAGTCTTCGTGCGAAGGTGAGGATCTAAATTCCTTGGACATTGCACAATGCAGTCTAGTAGGCCTCTCATATAAGGAATATTTGACCGCGGGAGTCTGGGCAAGACTCCTACAAGACCATGTGGATTGACAATATCTAGTGTGCAGCAACATCAGACGTCGGCCATACAAGATATCTTAGTATCGAGATATGTCTATAGGACCCTTGTTCACGATACCTTGACGATAGGTTCCTCAACATATTTGCGTGCAGAGTAATGAAGTTGATATATGTTAATTCAATATTATATCACTCACGTGCCTCTGAATAATGTTTCTTGTGGTCGAATTTAGTATTGGTGATTTACGCACCTTGGTTATGTCGATGTTTAAGTGTTTAGACTGCTTGCGTTATGGACTTAGTTGAAGCATAAATGTCACGCCTTAGTTTACTAGCACGCATGTCACAATGTTATTGTATGGGTTCCTTATGTTTAGAATTAATGGCGCACTTTGATCATTAAGTGAATTATGTTAATCTGACTAATGGATTAGGTGTGTACCTTGAAAATGATGTTGGTTATTGTGAATTCACTGATTGATTTAATTGCACACCTTGGATTTAAGTATATCTTTTGTGCCTTAAAAGAAAAAAGAAAATTACCTGTTGTACATCGTTGGAGTCATAACGGTTGTTGTCATTACATATGGTATCAAAGCGGGTTCAACCATGCGACTGTGGATCACCATGCCTTCCACTGAATTAATCCCTTGATCAATACTCAACACTAATTGAATTATTAACCTTTCCATGTGGTAATCACGGCTAGAGGATGTTGCAGAAATTCACGATGTAATACTAGGGGAGGAGGCATAATGCCTCCAGTAGCACCCGTGCCAAAGGGGTCCAACCCCTAAGGAGAAGAACAAGTCTTGAGAATGAGTGAATTGTCGTGCGATATGTTTTGGGTCTAAAAATGTCCATGTAGGGAAATGTCAAAGGCCTTGACTAACCGTATGTACTAAGATAAGGCCAGGGCGCCTGTACCCCTAAGGGTACATAACGCGCCTGAGGTAGTGCTGGTAACATTCACGGGGAACTCTAGAATATTAAAGTTCCCACATTCACAAGTGCCATGGAAGGCTCAGTCGCTGAGGCATGGCTGGAGAGCAAGGTTATCTACTTTGCGCTTCGTGGTTTAGACCTCCAGCATGAAGGTCCACACAGGCGGTCTTCAACGAAAGGGGAGATTTCTTTTATGGAGGAAGATGTTCCTACTTCAGTTAAACATGGTTGCCAAATCCGTTTTAGGGTAATGGTTCCAAGAGAAGTAATTGTCAGAGGAATTTGTTGAGTGCCAACTCGATGAGTTCAACGCCTTACGGTAGGGTGGTCATATGGTGTCAGATTATGAGACCATATTTATGGAGCTACTTCGATATGCCCCGCATCTGAACATGAAGAATTTGGAGATCAAAAAGTTCGTGACCGACCTTAACTCCAGTCTTCGTGCAAAGGTGAGGATCTAAATTCCTCAGACATTGCACGATGTAGTCCAATAGACCTCTCATATAAGGAATATTTGACTGTGCGAGTCTGGGCAGGACTCCTACAAGACCATCTGGACTGACAACATCCGGTGTGCAACAACATCAGATGTTGGCCAGACAAGACATATTGGTATCGAGATACATCTATAGGACCCTTGTTCAAGACACCTTGACCCTTGTTACCAAAGGAATCGTATCCGATAAGGGATTCAATGTTTGCAAGATGATTTTGGATGAGTTTCCCAAGAGGCCTTGGGAACACTACTGAAATTTAGTACAACATGTACTTTAGATAGATAGGTTGACCAAAGGAATGAACCAATTTGGGAAGGTTGTTTTGTGTATGGGTGTGTTGGACCAACAGAAACGCTGGGAATAGTTTCGGTTGCTAGCCAATTTTGTGTGAAACAACAACCATCAAAGCACCAGTAAGATGGCACCATTTGAGTTTCTTTGTGGGCGACCATGTCAGACGCCTTTGAGTTTGGATCGACTCGAGGATGGGGTCTTGGTAGGACAAGAATTGATCCAAGAATTGAAAGGTCAATTACAAATGATATGAAAGGGGATGGAAGAAGCGCATGATCGAAAGAAGGGTTTTTTTGATGTGTATCGCATGACCATATTTATGAAGGGCCTAATGGTTGGCCATGCCTCAATATTTGAGGCATATGCATGGTGTTTATCTTGTATCTATGTGCAACTTTAGGTCAGTGATCCTAGGCATGTGATTGATTTGATTTCTTGGCGGATGTTGGGCGAGGGTGCATTCACGATAGAGCCAATCTTCTTTTTGGACCATCGCATTTGATAGCTACGGTGTTGAACTATCGATAGGGTCAAGGTCCAGTAAGAAAAATATAGTCCACACTCATCTACCTGGGAGGACGCATACGATATGCATCAACAATTTCCTTTTTGTTGATAGTTAGACTTTTAGATATTGTCAGACACTTTATTTCTACACTTGTATACTAAGAAACTTCAGGAGGAAGTTTAAAACAAGAGGGGGTGTATGTAACATCCCGCTCTTACATGCACTTCTGATATGAATTTTCCTTGAGGACACTTGCGTGCAAGTGATCTGGTTCCTTATATGATTGACTGTTTCACTTATGTATTATGATGATGATTATGGATAGGATGATATGTTATTTGATTATAATTGTATCGACATGTGCTATTGACTAGTTTATATTGAGTGTGTAGGACTCTGATGGAATCAATGGACCTCCTTGGACTCCAGATCGAGTCAGGGAGTGGATTGTTTATGGTTTGAGTTTTTTTGTTATTACATATGTGACATATGACTGGTAAACTATGATGTTGATTTTGGATCCCTGACATGTTTCGTTGATGGATGCAGGATGATGATAACTTGCTAATAAGACTCACATTTGGAGTAAAGGAGTCATGCACATCAACCAGGGATATTGGGAGAGGTGTGACAACAACCTTGCCACATCCTACTGGCACTCTCGATGTGGCTCGAATTGTAGGTTAATGATTACCTAGTTTGAGAGATATACGATGTCGTGAGGGCTGACTGTGATAGTCGCTCACGATGATTATAAGGGGCACGCAATAAGGCAGGGTCCTTATTACTTATAGGCTCTTATTCTCCAAAAAGTTCACCTGACGAAGTATTGACTCCAGGGGCTTGACGTCTACCAAAATAAGTCAAAAGGTGAGTGGCACCCTTGGAGCATGTAGTGTGTCTTGAAGGGCACGTTGCATAAATGAAACATGAGTGAAGGTGAGTGGCACCCTTGGGGCACATAGTGCATCTTGAAGGTCATGTAGTGGTTGTTAACACTGGTGAATCAATGAACCTAGGTACCTAGAAAACAACATCTCATTTTGATCTGGTTAGCCTTAAGATAATTGTTGCATGAGTAAAGTTTAAAAATTATAAAGTTTTCCTTAAAAACGATTTTGCTAAGCCTAGGTCTAAATAGGACATGAGAACGAAAAATTAATTAAGCAATTAATAAAGGGGGGATGAAGAAAAGTGAGGGCAAAAATTAATTTTAAAAATTAATCGAGGATTAAATTATTTAAAAATATTAATTGTGTTTATGTGCAAAACTTTCTAATTTCGAAATTAGACAAAAAGGGGAAACTTGAATACAAAAGGAATGTGGAACATAGAAGGGAATCTGGTCTAGAGAAATTTCTAATTTTGAACTCAACTAAGATGTAAGAAAGGCATCAATCTCTAAGAGAATGTAAAGGAATAAAGGGACATCGAGGAGAGTTTTTAGGAATGCCTTTAGGTGGGTGGGGGAAAAAGGTAAATTAAATTAATTAATTAATTAAATTTTTGGTGCAACTAAGGGATTGGGTGACAAGTGTATGAGGGAGAATATTCCTATTAAAAATTTAATAAAAAAAAATTAATGCGCATTTGGACAACTGGTCACTAAGAGAATTCTATAAAAGAGATGGCAGAGGAAGATAATGGATCATGACTGGTAGGTGTAAGGTTATGCTGCTGATATTTTTCTTGACTAATTTTTCTTATGGGAGTTGGGATGCCCAACTCGATATGGAGTGGTAGATCGACCTTGCGAGGCGAGCCGGGAGATAGATTTTTCTCTGGTTTTTATGTGTGTGGCCCCTTTGTGGCTCAAGGTCTCAGGGGGAAGAAGAGTATCCATAGCGTTGGTTGGGAGCTACCAGTGATATCTTAGTGATTAGAAAGCGGGAGCAAGGAGGATCACCAACAACCAAAGAACATCAACAAGTCCATCCAACAGTTACAATAATATTATTAAGTTGTGATTTTTTGTTAAAAATTTATGTATGTACTCTCTAGAAGTATTGTCACAACGGTTATAGTAATCTTATTAAGTTGTGAATTTTGTTAAATATTTTTGTATGTACTCTCTAGAAGTATTGTCGCAACAGTTACGGTGATTTTAAATTGTAATAGATGTATTTGTGCTATGTTACAATTGTGCTAAAATCTAAATTCGAATTGAAAATTCCTTGATGATATTTTCTGTAATTAAAGGAGTTGGTTCTTGATGCCACTTAAACCCCTTAACTAAGTCACTGGAAAAATTGTGTTATATCTCCTTCCTTTTGTGAAAACCTTGAATCTTGTTTTTATGGCTACTGGCTAAGATTCCCTTAGGATCGCTAGACATTACTAATCCCCTACTTTTAGTTCCCTTGTCTCGATGCAAGTTAATAGTGGTCGTTTCCTTGACCTGCTTTTATAATCTTAATTAGAATAAAAACTTAAGTGAATGATAGATGGTCGGGGTTGTCGGTTGTGGAGCCTGATTATTTTCCTGATTCAGAGGTCCTTTCTTTTAGCCATGTTTATAACCCATGAAGACTTTACACCCCAGAAGTATGTGCAATATTCCACGTGGGGGAGTGCAGAGGGGGGTACCCCCTCTGCGGGGTTGCATATCTAACGGTAGAAATTATGTTAGGGTTTTTTTCCCTAGAAGGAAACCCTCTATTATGATGGGAATGTATTGTGGCTATGCATTATGACGAGTATTGTATTTTGAGAGAAGAGACTGTGAGAGAAAGAAGAGAAAGTTACAATGGGTTTTGTTGTAGGTTGTTGCTGGATTACTGAGAGGGGGCGTGAATCAGTAATAGAGCGATTTAATCCCTTTTAACCATATAATCCAAGTGTTATATCAATGAAGCATTATCATACAATAACTGCAGAGTAAATAAGCAATGAACAAATGAACAATCATACACATACATAGTACACCAGTGTTTTACGTGGAAACCCAAATCGGGAGAAAACCACATAATGCTTTTTCTTATATGTTTTGAAGAATTACATTCATTGGAAGAACCAACTTCCTTTGTTTTCTAGTTGCAACTAGAAGGAGGCTCCAACCCCTTAGTTTCTCAGACTACAACCTGAGGGAAGCTCCAACTCCCCAATTCTCTGGATACAACTAGAAAGAGGCTACAACCCCCTATGTTCTCCATCTACAACTGGAAGGTGGCTACAACCACCTATCCTTGCCCCGTCCTGTCACCCTGAAGTAGAAGTAGAATGATGAAACCTCAGTCACACTATCACTGTGAGATATACCACTGTAAACTTGTACCAATAAATTTGAACCATGCATCAACCTGTACCTCAACCTAGAATCAACCTGTAACATAAACAAGTGCATCAACCATGCACCAACCTGTAATCAACCTGTACCATAAACAAGTGCATCAACCATGCATCAACCTGTACCTCAACCTGTAATCAATCTGTACCTTAAACAAGTGCATCAACCATGCACCAACCTGTAATCAATCTGTACCATAAATAAGTGAATCAACCATGTACGAAGTATGTACCAATCACGTTTCAACTACTCATCAACTATGACTCATCAATATGTACCAACATCATCAACTATACACCTCATGTATGTGCACCAACTCATCAACTACTTGTCTCAACCATGTACTCAACATGTACCACAACCAAAATCCCTCGTCAATTTCATTATCCAAATTTGATTTGTAGCTCTGTAATAGACCTGGTGTATATGATCACATTCCTGCAAACCTTCCTTAACTTTAAAAAAAAAAGACTAGCATTTTCATCAAACTTTTCTTTAGTCTCACATGCTTAGTTTTGGATTAGTCAACAACCCTAACTTGAAGTAATCATAACCTTAAAACTGTAATGTATAAAGATCTGAAACTGATACATGATGTTATTCAATGTGTTTTATGCAATTCTTCCAAGTTTCACTACTTGGAACCTCTCAAAAAAGGAGTTATAGCAAAAATGGCATACCTTACTGAATTATGGCTTATTCTAGAGAGAGACTTTGTAGAGAGTGCCCCACACAAAATATTTGATAAATTGATCTGAAACTATTACAAAACATACTAAAGACTCTACCCTAAGAAACACATTTTGTCTCACTAGATTTGGATCTGTTATGAATAAGTTATGACGTTTTTACCCGAAACACCTGATTTAGACTAGTTTCAGGGTTGGCCACAAACCCTATATTCCACAGAGTGTAACCCCCAAAATATAATGACCCACAAGATGAATTTTTTACCACAGATACTTGGATATGTTTTCTCACTTGTATATAAATTTTAGGATATGAATCATTATAGAAAAAAATTTATAGCGAAAACGGTGAGATGACTGTAAATAACATACCTTAGAAAGCACCATCAAAAGAATTTATCCTTCCTTGCATTTCGACCTTCTTTTCTTCACTTTCCTCATAATTTAGGCTTAGATATAATTTGGTAACCTCAGACACCTATATATATTCAATATTCTCAAGTGTGATTCAAATGAGAGAGCCTTGCCTCTTATTTATACTCTCCAAGTAGCTTCCTTAAAAACATCTTCTAGG
>JZKD02S2011033.1:605181-626799 GCA_000966675.3 Picea glauca
TAACTCATACCGTTACCCATCAAACAAACTTGGGTCCATTACCCAAACCCAGGGTCTCCAACTTCTCATGGCCATAACTCTCTAACCGTGAGGAATTATGTGACGTTCCACATACTACTAGAAATGACATGAAAAGCACTATCCATCTAGGATATTTTCCCCGACAAGTCCACTTTCCTTCATCTCATTATTCCACAATTAAGCATGGGTTCTCTTACTCCACAAAGCGCCTTCCCGTGAGGGCTTTCACCATAAGGGGACCACTTTGGAGTTCATCCATATTTACTTCTTATCAGCCATGAAAAAACAATAATGAGTCATCTTTACATCAAACAATATTCGTCCATTACCCAAACCTTTGTGCTACGGGGATTTCTTCAAGGGTTGACATCAATGAAAACCAACCTTAATCAACAGTTGTATCCCTTCATTTGCTGGATAATAATAAATGAAGGACCTGGCAATTTCTATGGTGGACGTAGCCTACACTGGGTGAACCACGTAAATTTGTGTCTCTATTGTATTGTGTATCTTTTATTTTTTATTTCCGCATTTGTTTTATTTTATTGCTCTGCGGTCCTATTTTTCTAACAGTGGTAGGTACATAAATAAATCTGATCGCTGCCCTTAATTATCAATGTCTTTTTCAACTATTTCTTTACCCTTTTGGGGTAGAGAGTTGATATGTTTCCTTGAGTCACCCACGACCATTTGCACTTTGTATTCTTGTAATTTCTTTTAATGGCATGGTAGCGAATGATTGCTACCTTGGGAACATTTCAACTTAATCCAAATTTTTACTTTATCCTTTAAACTTTTACCCAAACCAGTAAATTAAGTAAATTCTAATTAATTAAGAATTGAAACTAAACTATTAATGTTGAGAGGTGTGATAACCCCATGTATATTTAAAGGTTAATTTTTTATTAATTTGGCAGCTGAGTTCAATTAATTTGACATTAAGGTGACCAACGTTATATTAAGATAATATAAGGGAATGGTTCATTGGAATTCATAATCATTTCTGCATATTGATCAAATGGTGATGGAAGATGTGGGTGAATCCTTGGGTAAAGTATAGTAGGATAATTGAAGGATTAGCTAAGTTGACATACACTTTTGTGGGAAAATTTAGGATGAGCACCCTTTTATTTAAGAAGGGAATGAAACAACCTAGTGATCTTAAGGTAAATTAATAAGGACACATGTCGATTGATTAAAATTTGTTTTAGAGGTTCATTGATTGAATGCACATGTTTGATTCCTTCATGAGAAATAGGACATGCTGAGATAGACTTTTGCGCATGACAATTGTATGTATTACATGACGATCTTTGGAGATTGGTTTCTCGCGGTGATGGATTTTCCTATGACGGTTGGATCTTAGACCCTTGCACAATTAAATGTAATGAATGTTGTTACCCTGTGTCGATGATGAGATGGATTGGTGCTAGAGTGATTTCATTTATGGAATGTATGATTTAGGGTGGAATAGATTCCTTTATGCAACAATTAATTACAGTTGTTTACCTTGCGCCTCAAGGTTTTAGTTGATAATCATTTTGCACCTGGGATAATGATTGACTTTAGGAGAGTGTGATTATCCTACCTAGTGCCTTTAAGTACCCTTTTTTCTTGATTGGTTATTAATAGGATGTGTGGCTCATGGGCCTTGATGACACGTAATGTTACACTTGGGATTTTACCTACGCACCTTTTAACCATGTTGTTGTGTGATTTCCTAAGCACCTAGATTTATTTTCACACAGGGTAATGAAGTTGATATATGTTAATTCAATATTAGATCATGCATGAGCCTCCGAATAATGTTTCTTATGGTAGAATTCAGTACAGGAGATTTGTGTGCCTTGGTTATGTCGATGTTTAAGTGTTTATATTTCTTGCGTTATGGACTCAGTTGAAGCATAAATGTCACGCCTTAGTTTACTAGTGTGCTTGTCACAATGTTACTGTATGGGTTCCTTATGTTTAGAATTAATGGCGCTCTTTGATCGTTAAGTGAATTACGTTAATATGGTTAATGGATCAAGTGTGTACCTTGAAAATGATGTTGGTTATCGTGAATTCTCTGATTGATTTAATTGCGCACCTTGGAGTTAAGTAGATCTTTTTCACATTAAAAAGAAAAAAAAATACATGTTGTATGTCGTTGGAGTCATAATGGTCAGGGTCGTTACAAGACCAACAATATGGAATTTTTATTATATCACAAAAGTCATCTTTCAATATTACATTGGCCACAAATATAAACTTGTATATTCAATTTCAAGGTAGTTGCAACTTCTTAACTTCCTTGGTCAGTTGACCCAACTGGGTGATCAACCGACTTACATACTCGACTAGAAATTTGACCAACTTACACATCTGACTTGGTCGACTGTCGAGTCTAGTAGATGGATTCAAATAGCCTCTACAACATCTCCCCCCACCTCAAATCCTTTCTCATCCCAAGAAAAAGGGATATCGTGACCATTACATTGACAAAATTTTCAAATAAATGAGGTTATAAAAATTTATGAGACAGAGAATTCATTGGACCAATCACTCTGCTAGATATTTTGTTGCTACTTGCTGAATTTCTGGGGATTTTTCTGTTGATGTTGCATGATGTGTTTCCTCAATTGGATACTCTAGTTGGTACAATTATGGATACAATGTTTTGACACCTTTGTCCTTAATTTGTAGAGGTTCACTTATTGATCCAATGTTCTAACACCTTTATATAGTCATGATGTATTGACTCCCTCGACCTCTATTTATGGTGTCACTAAGTGGTGGATGGTAGTTGAGAAGTTAGACTATGATATACTCAGGCTGGAAAATTGAAATCTTTGTTGATAAGGAGAGGCAGGAGCCGACCAATGCCACTATGTTCATTCTTGCGGAAGATGCTCAAAAGTAGTTTGATAAATGTTAAGGAAAAGTCTATGCAGATACTAGGAAAATGTATGCCACTCATCAATTGAAAATTGTGTCTGCACCCTGAGTGATTTCATTTTTGTTAGGAAGTCTAGCTTGTCATTAATAGAGGCATTTTGGCTTGTGGTCGAATCAAGGTTGAAATTCTCCTTAGCCTATCGTATATGTTTGATAACATGGTTGAGATGCTCCATGACATTTTCAATCTCTAATTGTGCTTTCTTTCCCTTTCAGAACCACTCCCTCTCTTGTTGGGTAAGTTATACCTCGAGCTCCCTTTCTTTATCAATATGTGTGGCCAAAGTTGTCCTCATTCAGGATTCAGGTGCCATCTTTTTATTTTTTATCAAATATTCCATCACACTTTTCTAAAATTTTAGCTTATTGAATGTCGATGTGAAGTAAGTTGGCCAATATTTACTTACGACAATGTTTAGTGAGGCAACTTGATCAATCACCTCGTCTAAGTTTTGTCGGATTTCCTTGAACTTTTCATACTCTGATTGAAGTATGATCAACCATACTTTGTTGGTTAGCTTGAATCATCTAGGCGAGATCCTTCTTCATCTTCTTGTTTGCCCCCCTTAGTTGTTGAATTTTTTGCTTTCTTTCCAAGTTTGAGTCAACTAAGTTCTCGAACAATTTATTAAAAGAGTCAAGTCGGTTGGTTTCCTCAATTAGTGGCCTCGTGTCTAGTTTCTCTTTCACCAGGTCAATGCAAATTTTCTATGTTTCCTTCTCCTTGTCCTTTCGTTCTGGCAAGTGGTCACCATATTTCATTGTGCACTTCCATCTGGAAACTGACTCTTTTGTGAATTCATTTTATAGATAAAAAAATTGAGCATCTGAAGTAGTCGATAGGTTGAAAAACATCTTTGTGGAGGGTGTGTCTTCTCTAATAGGATTGAAAGTTGTAAATAAAGTGACAGAACAAGTAGTTTCCTTTCTATGTATTATCTTCTTATTCTTCTTTTTGTTCTTCTTCTTCCTCAACCTTGATGGTTGCAACGATTTTGGAGTCCTCTCATGCATCTTGCTTTATGGTAGGAATGACTAGTTTGTTGGTGAGACTGCATGTCCTAATGTGCTTGGTCCTTCACCTATTTGTTTCCATGTCGACTACTCTAGTTGTGGGATCGACCTATCCATCAACCCTTTCTTAGTTGTCTACTAAATATATTGTTGCACACTTTCTTTCTCTATTGTTTTTTGTGCACCCAAATCTTGTCATTTCACCTCCTTCATTTTCTATGCTTGTTGTACTTTGTTTGTCCCTTGGTTGGTCTGTTCAGTGACCACTAGCTTTGTCGACTAGAATTTTATTGGTGGTTGGCCTGACTTCTCTAGTACATGAACCTATTCTTTCATGTTTATATCTTCCTTGGAGGGTTGATCATTATGTTTCATGTCTGACTAGTGCATGTCTCCCTATCCTTTTTTATGCACATATTCCTTCTCTTTCCAGACAAGGAGTTCTGACTTGACTTCTTTGGGTGATAGGTTAACATATTATTCCTCAGTCTAATCTTACTGTGCATATTATGCTTCATTGAGTTGGTCTGACAATGTTTCCTCTAAGGAGACTTGAAATATGGTCATTTTTTTCTTGGTTTGTCAATCCAATGGGTCTTTTGTTGGCCCTGCTTCTTCCACAATCTTAGCAGGTTCGACTAGAGGTGAGTATCATGTGAGGTCAATTTTGTGTAGCAGTGGTGAAGATTACATGCTGAAGATTTCCTGGAACTAGCTCTAACTACATTCTTAATAAGAAGGGACTCTTCTTAGGTAATTAAATTATGGGAGGATTTGAAATTATAGTATTCTTCTTAACATAACGTGGTTTTAGGTCTCAGTATATATATTTGAAACAATGGAATAATTCCACACGATAGAAGGATTTACCCACAAAAAATATTGCATTTCGAGTGATCCATATTACCCATGCAAAAACATTATATATAAGACAAATGATAAGCCCAAGGAGTTAGCTCAACTGGTTGTCACCAATTTTGTTTGGCATTTCGTTGGATTTGTGTTGATAAGTGCCTAGTTCTAATCTCTCTTGGTGAGGTGCACTAGTCTACACCAATGAACTTACTAGGGATATTGTCCAGGAATGTTGGGAATCCTTACTTGGATTTCCTTGGAAAAAATACATATAACAAATGAAAACAAAAATCTAAAAAATGTACAACATTCAAAATTAAAATCAAATTAAAATCCACTGGTAGCAAGGCCAATGAAAAATATTCAAGTAATATAAGGGTTTTACCTTTCAAAAGTTACAATAACCTAAAACTTACGACACTCTCGATTGATTTGGTTGAACAGAGCTCTCCACCAAAACATGTTTTTGATTGTGAATTTATTTGAACTCTTTAGCAAGAGATTTCACGAAAACTCACCAAATCTCTCAAGGGAGAGTTGAAAAAAATTTCCAAAATAGATTCTTGTCCATCTACTCTCAATTGAGAGTTTTAGTGCTTAAAAACTTTGACAAGGGTTGGACTAAACTCCCCACTAATTTTTTCTAGTCTAGCCATGAGGTTTTTCTATTGAAAATTATTTTGGTTGAGAATTATATGTATACTCTCGGTCAAAATACTTTAACTACCAACTTTCTGTTGGCTTGGGCATGCAAAAAAAGAGAAAATGAAGAGAGTGATTTTTTTAGTGGAGAAGAGAAAATTAAAAGGGATTTTTTACACATATGTTATTGATTTATTTTTAACATTGGGGTTTTGGAATTTGTCTTTTTGCTTGTGAATGTTTTATTTTGGGTTATGGTTTTTGAGAATAAAGTTGGAAAAAAATCTAATGCATGAAGGGAAGTTTGAAAAATTCTAATGTGTGAGTTATTATTTTATAACTTCTTAATTTGTGTTAAAAATGAGAAAGATGGCCAAATGTAGAAGAAAATACGGTTGCACTTCACTGCAAAGAAAAAAAATGTATAAAATCAATATTACTTGAGAAAGACATGAGTTCATGAAAGATGTTGAAGAGGTAAAGAGGTACATGATGATGTAGAGTAGAGGGGCTTGAGATGTGAGGGGACACTTGACGATGTTGGGTGATTTGGCTTGAGGGATGAGGAGGCACACAATGAGTAGAAGCAAAGGGGATTGAGAGGTGTTGGAAAAATCAACAATAAGGGTTAATGAGAAATTATATCTGAGGAGGGACATGATAACAAGGTTTGGGGGACCAAATAGGTGTTGGGGAACTTAAAATGTCAAAGAGAAAAGGGATTGGAGAGATATCGAGAAACTAGATGATGACTTGAATGAACAAGTGGAAATGAGATATATTTACAATGTAGGATGTAGGAGATTCATATAAACAAGTCCAGGTTGATATTCATAACGATACTGAGTTGATTTTCAACATGTTAACCCATTTGAGTTTTATAATTTGTAGATTGTATATGTACAAATTGAAATTTATGTACATTTGTGTTTATTAGATTTAAAATAACAAATCATTTCTATATATATATATATATATATATTCTTTGAATTGCATGTGCAGTGTTAACATATAACAAGCAACAATAGCATAATACATTAAAGATTTCTTAGAAATTAATCGATAGATATAGTTAAAATTTATTATGTACCTTAGATATGAATATGCTACCACACATAAGATATCCAAGCATAAGATAGAAAATTCCCTTTACTTGATTATATCAAAATACTTTTAAGGTAGGGAAACATCTTACAATTATYCTTTTATGTAAGGAACTCACCCATGTTCASTTGCCTCTTAAGGTTGGGTGACCTCTGAATGAGATAAGCTCCAAATAYARTATTCTTCCACAYGTCCCATAAGGAGGRRTTATTTATAKATAACAAGAGAACACTAATCATAACAACCTTCTAACTAGCTAGTGGACTTTCTTTAATGAGGYCACATTACATTTATTCAATACTAACTAACATAGTGGGCCTTATTTAATAATAAMAAACATAGTGGACMTAGTCCAYCTTACAYTGAATKACCTCCATTATTTTACTCTAATAAKYCATCCCCCCCCAGCKATTATACMCCTAGGGAGGATCCCAACAAAATCACATTGACAAGAATTTTTTAGAGAACATGGATGCAACTAAAATCAATGAAATKKGACAAGTGATTCCCAATCACATTTCATAATAACATGTAAGTCAAAACACATTTCAAAGATAAACAATGATACCACAAACTCAAATTTTATGTGTTTTAGTAAAACACAAAACGTTAAGAGATGCAACTAGATAATTGGGTGTTAAATCTAGCCAAGAGGATAAGATAAACAATAAGTTATCATAAAAGTTAGTTAAGATGTCATCCTCACTTGGAAATAGGTGATTTTACATATGTGAAGGATACTCGTAGAGAAATAATAACAAGTGTTGTTGCACTAGAAACTTCAACAAATCTTTTAAATGTTAATGATGAAAAAATTATTAAAAACTTGGACCAAGAAAACACTGCATAAGCATAGAAAAAGTGGGGTTGAATTAGCTAAGGATGATGAAATTTCTTGTTGGGCTATTATTTGTAGGGTCTTTACTCAAAGAAACTAAGAAATAATGTCAAGGTTATGGTTTAAAAGTCTTGGGATCTAATTCTCGTGTCTTACCAAATGAAAAGGATGTCATGTAACACCGTATATCAAGTGGTATGTATAAACCATATACCAAACATATAGTAAATGTTACTCGAGTTGAATTATTCCAAAATTTTTAATAGAGTAATACTCACATTAAGATTTTACTTAACATATTTGTGAAACTTAAACTATGTGATATTAAGTTTATCATTGTCTGTGATACATATTATTGTTGTTACTATGTCAAATTTCAATTGTATTACAATACATGGATTCCTATATTTTGAAAAACAATGGACACATAACCCTCCTCCTTCCATTGTTCATGACTTTATATCCAATATATTATGACAATTCGAAGGTGATGAGTTATTTTATCAAAAAAAATATCAACAATGTTTTGATCCTTCCATTGTTCATGAATTTATATCCAACATATTATGACAATTCGAAGGTGATGAGTTATTTTATCAAAAAAAATCTCAACAATGTTTTGATCTGACATCCTTTAGTACTAAGGAATTTATTGATCTCAATAATCCTTGATTAATAGAGATCATTGTGAAGTGGAAGAGATATGAATATCTTACTTACAATTCTATAGGGTATTCAATTGCGACAAAAAATGATTGATTTGTTTGAAGACAATTATCCACTAACATATTTCATGAATAATTTTAGGGATCAGACATATAAATATACCATGTAAACTTATAGAGACTAATGGAAATATTTATAGTCATTCAAGGCTTTAATATGCACTATGTATGTTCTATCATATTGGGGTTAAAGCATTATGTAGTCCTGATTGCGTCGACAGGCGCCGATAGTAGCAAGGTGTGTCTACAACCCCGATATATGTGAATCCATGTTTATAACACTAATAAACTAAATTAGAAAAATAAAGTTTAAAATTTTTTAAACCACTAACCATAATGATAATAAAAATATATAACAATAATCAAATAAACCAACAAAGATTCATCTTAACCCAATGTTTTAAGCATCAATAGTCATATGCTTTGCTTTCTGTTTTATGTCTCTTAAGATGGATCTGTATTGAATGTACTAGAATTGAATATGTATTGTGTTCTACAAGATTATATATGCAGTTTGTTGTAACTAAGACCTTAATTATCTTGCATACTTGAAAATTTTACTATAAGATCCCAAAAAAACTTTAAATAGCTTCGAGTAAATCCATTAAAATAGGGTTAAGATGGTTAAATTAGGCTTAAAGAATTGTTTGAAGTTAATAAATCAAGGCACGATTTTAATTTAAAGATCAAATCATAACATGATCGACGCCGGTTTCAAAGAAAAGTTGATCAATAAGGTAGAATGATTTCACAGGTTTGAGTGATCGGAGGTTAACAGAGCATAAAGTTTTGATACCACCAAACCACTCTCAATACAGGTGTCTCCTTCTTGCTTAAATCAAATATTTTCAAAACTTTGGAAAAGTGTTTTCCAAAGCTCTGATACCACCTTGGTATTAGGCTTGTCACCTTGTCATTTGGTAGTTGAAAACATTTTATTCATCCCCTGCATAATCAAAGTGAGACTAATGAAGAATTAACACGTGTATTCTCATAAAGGAAATAATAAATGTTAACTTAATAAAATAACAAATCCGTCGCCTTTTTTATTTTCACCATTTGACATACGAAGATTGCAGGCGCTCGAGTCAAGGATTGTTATCCACAGTTTAAAGGGGAAAATTTTTATTTATCAAAGTTTTATTTCATAGACCAAGGATGCTTTGGTCTATGAAATTATATTAAGGTTTGTTTTTAAAATAACCAAATCAGTAAATTCAATTTTATTGATTTTCTTTTTGATATCATTCATGAACAAATAGAACATTTTGAGGAATGGAAATTTAGTTTTAGGTATTAGTGAGTGAGATAAGTCATAACTATGATTTGTTTAATTTTTGGGTATGGTAATGATGTTTCACTTGAAGAAATTATATTAGGGTTTGTTCTTAAAATAATCAAATTAACTAAATTCAATTTTGCTAATTTTCTTTATGACACCATTCAAGAACAATTAGAACATATAGAGGAATGGAAAAAAATTAAGTATAAGTCATCCCTTGTATATCTTTTGATATATCAATAATTAGTTCACTTCCAACATTTAGATTTGAAGAAAATTGATCTAACATGGAAAATTTCATTTAGTCATTGAATGGACTCAAATTGTGAAAGATTATGGTTAGAAAGATGGTAACAAAGTTTTTATTGATCAAGTCATGGATATTCCATATGTTTTATTTCACAGTGAGTTTCCCCAAAGAATGTTCTTTAAGTGCAAAACTTCCTTGCATCTAGGACAACAAATAAAATTTGGAGATTGGTACATTTTGGAAAATTATTAGTCTCAAGGATTTATGGATCTGAATTGAGACCCTATAGGCTTCTAGTCTTTCTTATTACTATATATTTTTCCTAGAGTATGTAAGACAAATGTTGAACTTAGATTATGTTCATTTTTTGCTAAGAATAAAAAGACCGAACTCTCCAATTACGAGCATAAATTTTCTTTTTCATTACAAGAAATAAAGAATTTTTTTAGATTATAGACAATATGATGAAGGTTTTCAATTTTGAAGAAGATGATCCCTAGTAATATGATCCTTGTCATGTGATTACTAACGTGAGACTTGAAGTTGGTTCTACACATTATATTTATCATGTAGATACAGGTAGATAATTATTAGCTAATAAAGAATCATGGGAAGAGGTTGAGCAATTGATACAGGAACAAATCTTGGATCCACCAATGCAAGGAAATGTTAAGGAAGAACCTGCTAAAGGTAGTTTGGTATCTTCTTCAATTATTATAGTCGATGATGATCAAGAAACTAAAGCAATTGACATTGTAATCGAAACTCCATAGAAAGCATAATTTTAGAGAAAAACAATGGATGACCCATTGGAAGAGGATGAGCCAAAACCTCCATTTAAAAGGAAAATTTGTAGCATCCCCAACCCCAAGTTAGGACATGCCACACAAAATTTATTCCTTTGATACCAGTTTAATTAAAAGTATGCCCTACATATGATTACAATTATGCAATCAACCAACACAATGAAACTCAAGTCAAGGTGCCAACTATTGCAACTAGCCTACAACCTCTCATTTCCCAGACTTTGTCCCACCCTAAAAAGTGTGGCCCTTCTCTGATCAATAGTCCTTCTATTGCCCCACTTCCCTTATGGGGCTTCAACAACATATTGAACATAAAGACTCAGAGATCTGTAGTTATTTCCCAACACACAGGGAAGGCAATTCCCAACAGTTCTCTCACTCAAAGAGAATTCTCACAGGCCTAACAACCAACTTCTTCAACATGGAAACATGTCTAACATCCTGCTTCTTTATCTTAAACTACCCAAGTTGACTGGATACAAACAACTCCCATATGCTTCCAAGTACATGTACAAATGGTGATGACAGGGAGAGTATGGATGGCTAGAGGAATTGTGAGAATGATGAGAAGAATGATTAGAACGATGGGAATTACACCAATTTCCCACTTTATATTTGCATGTTCCCAACTTGACACTTGTCATGTTGGGAACTACCTTGTCCCCATTTGCCCCCACTTGGGTGATATGTTCCTTATCATTAGGAACTTAGGGTAAAAATATCATATATCTTAGACTTTACGAAATATTGTTGTAATATTTCCTTGGATTAACTCCCTCTTCCTAGACCCTTAGCTCCCTTCCCATTCTAGTTGAGTTCTAGCTCCCCATACTCTTTTGTTTGCTTGGTTTGCATTAGTGATGTATTTTTATTAATATCTAAGTGTGATTACATATTACAATGACAGACTCATTGTCATTTTAGCATCTAGGCTCTCCATCCTAATAACCACACATGCATTTTGGCCTCACAACATATATACAAAGACACTCTAGCCCAAAATATCATGGCTCGCTAGCCTATATATACATTTACAATCTGGGGTTTGACATAGGGGTATTACACAAGGCTAGACTAAAAAAATGGAAGTAGGATTAATCCCAACATGAGAAGCAAAGAAAACATTTCTTGAGAAATCAATTATTTTAATAACCCAAATCTCGTCTTCAAGTCATCCCACTCATAAGGGTGTTGGCACAATAATCCTGGGAAGTGAAGTTTCAATTGAAATATCCATCACAATGAAAAACAAGATATGTTCACTGAAATGAAACTAAATAAGGAAATTTTCAGGCAAGCAAAGGAATATTTATATTCTTAGATCAGTCATGAAGGACCTACTCCATCCAAGTTGTTGTCTTCTATTAACTATGGAAAACGATAGTTTTAGATGGTTGTCTTACAAATTGAGGTTGACAAACTTGAAAAGGATCTTAGACCCCAAGGCTGTGAGACAAAACAATCACATTTAATTTGAATAATATGCCTCTAGAAGATAAGATTTAATGGCATAAATAGACAGAGAATATATAATTTGTCTAGAGATATGATTTAAGAAATTATCCATGTCATAAAATTAAAGATGCAAATAATCAAGTTAGAGAATCATCTTAAGATTGAAAGAAACATAAACAAAGCTCATCTAACATCAATTAATGACCTGGGACAAAAGTTGATTTCTTTGGAACATGGATCAGAGGATAAAACAACTGCATCCTCCTTGTTGAAGGAAAAATAAAAAGAAATTCAAATATTGAGAGAAAAATTGAGTATGCTTGTCACAGAACATATCCATACCAAAGAAATAATTGAACTAGAAAAAGAAAAGGATCGGCTTAACAACCAGTTAAAACTTAGGATCAAAACATCTAGTTGGGACGAATAATTAAAAGGCTTAATGAAGAAAAATAAGATACATTGGTAGCAAGTCTTCAGAAAGTTATAATTCCCAATGTATAAATATTAATGGAAGGATTAAAATCAGAACAAATCACAAACCTCAAAGAACATGTATCAACACTACAAAGGGAATTGAAACAAACTAAATTTGAAGTTCAAGCAAAAAATCAGAAATTGTGGATTTAGAGATCCTAATCAACAAAAGAAATGCAATAATGAAAACTAATTTTGTTGATATGGTTACAAAAAAAAAATAGAATAATCTCTGATAAAGATCTTAAAATTGCAAAGTATGAATATTTGAAGAAGAAATTTGACCGAAATATTTTTGCAAGAAAATATCTTATTGGTGCAAAACATTGTGTATGGAATAAAATAAAAAAGATTATACAACACATAAGATAAAAGAGGAAATCTAAATGTACTTAAAGACATCGATGTCTATAAAGAAGTGTAAAACTCCAAGTAACCAAAGCTTGGGAATGGTTGGGAGATAAAGTTAGTGTAAAACTCCAAGTAACCAAAGCTTGGAAATGGTTGGGAGATAAAGTTCAAATTCCAAATGATGTCATAAAGTTTGTGAATAACAAGAGTAAAGAGGAATTCTAATTATTGGATATCATAGATAAAACTATGAATAACAAGAGTAAAGAGGAATTATAATTATTGGATATCAAAGATAAAACGCCTTTTATCATGAGAACCAATATAGTTAATATCAAACATAAATATTATCTTCTTAAAGTAAATGCCAAGCCATTCTAAAGTTTGGTCTTGATTTTAGAAACATGTTTACATATATATTTGAAATTGATTTACCAATACCATGAAATAATGAGGTGGTTTTACTTTAAGGATTTTTATAAATAATATCTTTAAAAAAAATAAAAAAAATCAAATCATGAAAAATTTAATCATGTCATTGGCTCAATTAAAGGATTAATTATTTATGACAAATACTGATGTCATTGGCTCAATTAAACTCAATTAAAGGATTAATTATTTATGAAAAATTATTAAGGATTTTATGTTATTAAATATTTTCATTAATATTCAGAAAAAGAAGACGAACACGTAACATGTCATCAGTAACCATTTTAACAATTGTTCCAATAAATGAGGGGTCAATTACTACCATGATCTCTAAATTTGGAAATTGTTATTACTTGAACAGAAAACAATTAGAGGAAATTTGAGAGAAAAGGAAAAACAACATAGGCGAAAGGGGTCTTTGTCGGATTGACAAAAAAACATGTTTCAGTGGTCTTTTCGATCACCTTGACTTTAGATTTTTCTTTTTCCTCCATGACTTTTATTTCACAAAGAATTCATCCCATGTTTTATCAACATTGCAATTTTTCTCTCAAGTTTTTTTGGCAAAGTTTTATGAGATTTACTCTTAAAAAATCTTTTGTGATTATGAGTCTTTAATATAGTAGTGCAGTTTTGTAGATCTATTTATGTGTTGATGTTTGCAAACTTCTAATGTTATTATTATATATTAATATTTTTAATTTTTCTTTTTCATTTCTTTATTTGTAGTATTTACTGTTGAAAAATCATGAATTCAAGAGTATTCTGAATATTATGTTGAAGATTTTCGAAATTATGTTTTTTCTTTATTTTATTTTAGAGGAATCAGTTCTATTTTATTCTGTGAAACACAATTCATTGAAGATATTTGTTATCTTTAAAAGTTTGTGCTCTATGTTTTATGTGATTTTTGTTTTCTTTAATTTATCTTAAAAAGTTTGTTAAACGGGAATATGGTGTTTTCTATTAATATGAATGCATGTTACTTTTAGTTTTCTTTAAAGCTCATTTTATTTTAATTATTTGTTTCAAGTATTATCTTTGAAAAATATACACATTTCCACACAATTTTTTTTTAGTTTATTGAAAAGAAAATTTTAAAACCAAAATATGCATTTTAAGGGTTACCCTCTCTAGTTTATGGAATATTTCAGTAAACCTAAAGCGAGAAGAATATTTTCCCCTATAAAGTGCCTTGGCCATGTTCTTTTTTTAAAGAACAACCCGATGAACAACACATTGAATAGGTTAACTACACTAGGGTTGGATATGCTATATGTAGGCCCAATCATATTAGGGTTCAATTAGCAGTACATATACATATGATAGTAGTGCAAATAAATACACAAGGCTGCCTAAATCCAATTGTAATTGAGTAAGCAATACATACGTTTAATCGTACTTGTGTTGAATATGCAACATTTTTTTCAATGAATCATTGTGGTCGACTACACTATGTGTGTATATGATGCACTATGTGTGTATATGATGCATTATATTTGTGGGAAAATGTTTTAAAAAAACACCCCCACCTTCACAATCATCCATGTCAATATTATAATTTTAAAATCAAACTTGGAATAATAAGAGAAAAGAGGGAGGCAAAATAATTCAATATTAAACCATATATTTGTGTTTAGTTATGTGTCATAATAAAATTATAATTATAGTGTTTTCAATTTCCCATATCTTTGTGTGTGATTTTTATTATAATTATAGTGTTTTCAATTTCCCATATCTTTGTGTGTGATTTTCTTTCTGTAACTTTTTCACGTGCCTCGTGAAATAATGTAAAGATTATGTTGTATGTTGTGAAGAGGAATGATTTTACCTAATGGGTTAATGAGTGATTAGATTACATAATACTAATGAAAGTTATTATAATGAGTTAAATTAATTAAAAAATGAAAAATGAAGTTTTTAAGAAAAAACATTTTATAATATTAACATTTTGATATAATCTTTCTTTTATTAATAAAATCTTTCTATTGTTGTTGTGACTAAACTTTCAATATTTTATGATATTTATATTTTAATAATTTTTATTTCATCCATAAAATCTTTAAATTGTTATGTTATTTACAATCCATTTCATTTATGTTGTTCATTTGGAATTATAAATATTTTTAATTTAAATTTACATTATTATAAAATTATGTAACAAAGACATTTTTTTTTTATAATACTTTCATCTTATTTTTTTTATATATTTTTTTCTATTTTTAAGATATAATAATTATTTTTCAAAGGGGTTGGATTTAATGGTGGAAAGCAAGGAGATTTTTATCGTTGGATAAGGTTCAATTTCCGTGAGGGCCTAACTTGAAGTCATGGGAGCACCTTGAGGTAGTGGTTGTGCACACATAAGTGGATCAAAACCTACTCCATGTCCTTCAATTTTTTTAGCCTCCATTGTGAAAAGCTTGGAGTTTTGCACGAATAAAAACTAATGAATATGAATAGGTGAGTTTAGTCTCCATTTTCGAGGTGATATGGATATACCTGATATACATCCTTTTAATTCTAAAATATAAATATCTCCGATAAATTAACACATTTTCCGTTGTCGTATAGTACGGTTAGGATACCTGGTTTTCACCCAAGCGACCCGTGCACCCAAGCGACCCGTGTTCAAATCCCGACAGTGGAATGATTGTTAAATTTTTGTCTTTTCTGAGAATATTGGATTCGGTAACAGTAATACCTATGATATGAGAGCGGAATTAATAATGAAAATTTGATGTGCGGTTTTTTTCCGGTTAATTTTGTTTGAAATTTGGAGAGTATTTGATTCGGTAACGGCAATACATATGATAGGAGAGAATTGAATTAATAATGAAAATTTGATGTGTTTTTTTTTTGGTTAATTTTATTTAAAATTTAGAGAGAAATTGTTGGATCTGTAGATTTAAGTAATTAAGTTTGTATAATTAATTGTTCAAAGTTTTTCAGGTCTTAAATTCGTTTATATATTTAAAAATTCAATATAAATAACAGAAAATTGTGATTTCATCCAAATTTATATAGATAAATTTTCATGAAAAAACCAAAACATATAACAAATTCAAATTCCAACAATGAGAAATATTTTTCAAATTCCTACCATGAAAGGTATTGGCAAAAAATTCCTACAATGAAAATTTTATATAATGGTTATTGGCAAAATTTTTTTTTTTTTTATGTTATTGGCAATAGCAAAATGAAAAATGGAAAAAAAAAAATAAAAAAAAATTAATAATAATAGAATGTGTATTTCTTCATGTTACAAACATAGTATTTTTTTTAGTTTTTGATCTTGATTATTGATTAATTCAGTTTTCTATTTTTTGTTTTTATGGTTTTTTTAATTACATTATTTTTATTTTTTTTTCATGGTTTTTTAATTAATTACTTTTCTGTTTTTTGTTTTCGTGGTTTTTTTAATTACATTGTAACTAGCCTATCTTTTAAATGGACTAAAGAGAATATCAAAATAATTTGAAGGAAGTTGGCATATTAATTTGGTTAATAAAAATCATAAAGATAGTTTTGAGTGTTTTTAAGTTTTGGTTCTTCTCTAGCTATTTTTTTGGGGATATTTGTCCAAAATCTGACAAGAAATTGTTGGATATGCATATTTGAATGGTTAATTTTGTATAATCCGAGTGTTTCATGGGTTTTTGCATGCTAAATCTATTTATGTATTCATAAATGAATTTTAAACAACATAAAATAGTGATTTTGTTTCAGCAAAAAAAAGTCAAAACTTAGAATGCCTTAGTTGAATTGGTTGGTGTCACTATTTTTTTTTTTTTAAGTAAAAGGCGAGTCCTATTATATTATAGCTTCAAAAAAGGAATACATATGACACGCAGGTGCTAGCTGTCCTGCCTATGCAGGAAACCAGGACAGCTAGCCTGCCCACAGTAGAATGCAAAATCAAAGAGTACGTTGCACCACCCTGCCCAAAGGAAACCGGGGTGCATGTCCATTATCAACAACAATTTAGTAAGGTCTGTGCTAATGCTAACCATGCTAACAACTGAAGAGCTACAGCTCTGGTAAACAACAAAGGAAATAGAGTTGGAAATCATGTGAAACAGAAGAACCTATTCCCCGGAGTCCTTGCAGTCGTCCTTCGCTTTTCTGCTGCTGGCTGGAATGACATAAGGCTGAGCACAGGTTGGACATTGTCATCGAGGTGTAGCACTGGAGTAGGCTGTGTAGAGCATGTCCAAGCGTTGGCTAACGCGAACGACTCTGAAAATTTGATCATCCACTAGGCTTCGGACCCCAAATATCCGATTCAGGTGCTCCGGGTGTAGGAGTAGTGGCGAGGGCGACCACTTTGGCTTGGCATCCTTTTCCCGACGACCTTGCTTATTCCTTTTCGACTGCGAGTCAGTGGTTCTTTCTGGTAGCTCCTCCTCTACCAGGCAAGTGGTGATCTCTTCATTAGGAGCGTCGCTGGGGCCTGAAGTGTCTCTCGAGCGGGGCGGGTTCGCTGCTTCTGGAACGATAAACATTTTTCTCTCAGAAAAGTCTTGTGGGAGCTCCATGTCTGGAATCTCTTCGACGAAGGTTCTGGGGGGCGAGCTTGTTACAATGGTCATCCGACGTCGCCTTTTCTTGGCCAAGAGCAGAGCCCTCTCAAATCTCTTGTGTCGCTTCCTCCTGGAGTCAGCCACATACCAGCCGACTCCCCTGTGAGGCCTCCCCTTCGCTCGCGGTATAGCAAGAGTGAGGATCAATGCGAGGGTGTCGAAAGCACTGCTACTCCTGCTCTGCTCGGCAAGCTTCGAATGCACTCTAAGACTTCTGGTAAGGCGGGTGATAGCATAAATTATGGCTGCAACCATTAAAGCCGAGAGCTTAATGCTCTGGTTGGCCGGCTTGTGCTCTCTCGTGAGAGGCCCCATCGATAAACGGAGGCCGACGGAGGTAAGAACCTTCATCAATAAATATGGTGTGAGTTGAGAGACATCATAAATGGCCTCTCCCTGCGTGCCTCCACATGCATCTCCCTTTCCGCATGGCACCCCATCCAGGGCTGGAAAATCCTTGTTGGCCAGGAGTTGGCAATGTTTGGATAGATCTGAGGCTTCAGTGCTTCTAGCATCCCAGATTATTTGTTCTGTTTCCCTTTGTACTCCTTCATTTGCCAGGTAGTCAGCCACTCCATTTTCCTCCCTTTCAACATGGGATGGGATGATGCTAATGTTGTTCCCGAGTAAGCCTTCGAAGTCCTCGAGAAATCCTACAAGGCGCCAGCTGGGAGATATTTTTTGTGGATTTCCCCCATGCAGGATCTTGGTGATTAGCTGGATGACGATTTGTGAGTCCCCCTCCAGAATGATTTTATGGCTAGGCAGGGTTACTGCATGTCGAAGGCCTTGTAGTAGACCAGTTAATTATGCTACAATGTTTGTGGTCTCTCCTAAATACCCTGCTATCAAAGTTAAAATTTCCCCTTTGGAGCTCCTGATCACAGCTCCATAACCTGCGGGTCCGAGATTGTCGTTTGAAGCTCCATCAAAGTTAATTTTTATGAATCTCGTTGGGGGGAGGGTCCGGGTGGTTGGGCTGGGGAATCTATGCTTGGGAGCTCTGATTGCCACTGAGTCATTTAAATTAAGTTGCCAACTTTGGAGGGTGAGTGACTCCTCCCTATTACATTCCTTGTCCCTAGGTTGCCAGTACTTACTTCTGATCATTTCTTTGATGATTGTGGCAGCTCTGTCCCAGGTTGACTCTGCAGAGGAATCCTTGGAGTGGAAGATGTGTTTGTTTCTCTCCTTCCATATTTTCCATAAAATAAATCCTGGGAGGAGTTGCCAAATGTAGTTCAGAATGGGGTTGTTATAAGTGATTGAGTCCCAATTTTCGATAGTGTCTCTGATGTTGCCTCTGTTTTGATTGGATCTGCACATGATTTGTGCCCCTTGGTCCCAGACAGCTTGACTGTAACGACAACCCTTGAAAAGATGCTCCTTGGTTTCTTCTTGAGATTGACATAAGACACATATTGAGGGCCCAATGAATGCCCTTTTCCTGAGATTATCCCATGTTAGAATTCTATTATGGATGATTAAACAGAGGAAGGTAGAGACCTTAGGCCACAGTGCCTTATTCCAAATCTTGCTCCAGATGTTGTCCATTTCCTGATTGTGGTAATTGCCTTGTATGTGGTAGGCTTCTTTTACCGAGAAGTTTCCTGAAGCTGAGTGCCCCCATATGAGGATGTCTGGCCCCTCCTTCATGGGGATTTTTCGGCATCCTGCTTCATGATGCCAGGCAGACAGGTTTAATTCGGGAGGGGTTCCTAGATCGTGGATGGAGGTCTTCCATTGCCGCCAAGTCTGACTCACGTCTAAAGGTTTCCAAAGATCCTTTACCTTCAGTGAAGGGGCTTGAATGAGAGCTTGTTGGAGGGGTGTGAGCTCTGCTAGGTCCTTTATAGGTTTGAGTTGTTGCCACGAGTCTTGCCAGAACCCTGCACTGTCTCCATTGCGTATTTCCCAGAAAGCGTGCTTCTGTATTATGTCTTTGTTTTTCCAAGCTGTGTTCCAAATGTTCGAACCCTGGATTTAGATGTTGTGTCTGATCAGCTGGTCTGGCTACATGGAGGGAGTGTATTTGTTCTTCCAGATTTGTGCCCATACAGTGTCTAGTGTTTTCATCCATCTCCACCATATCTTGGCCCCCATAATCTGGTTGAGCTTTCCCGGGTCCTGGAGCCCAAGGCCTTCCCTTCTTTTTGGTGTACAGACCTTATCCCAGCACACCAGTGCCCATTTCTTATTGGGCTGCAGGCCTTGCCAGAGGAAGTTCCTCTAGATGTTTCTGATCGCTCTAATGATATGCTTAAGAGCGGCTAAGGCAGTGAAGAGATAGGTGGGTAGGGTTTGAAGAAATGATTTTAGCAGGACTAATCTGGCTGCAATGTTTAAAGGTCTAAAGGTCTAGTTGTCCAGTCTGTTAGAGATAGAGAGGAGGAGGTTGTCCCATGAAATGGATTTGGCTGGTGCTCCGGTGAGAGGAATGCCTAGGTAGTTGGATGGAAGGGAGCTCCTAGGGATGCCCAAGATTTTGGAAATGTGTAGCTGAACTGCAACGGGTGTGTTAAAAAAGAAAAGCTTGGATTTATCTAGGTTCAAATTCATGCCCGAGGCTTCAGTGAAGTCAGAAAGGATGGAGTTGAGCTTAAGGGCTTCGCATGCCGTAGGGGAGTTCATAAGCAGGGTGTCATCGACGAATTGGCTATGTGAGGGGGCTGGCCTAATGTTATGCAAGGGTAGACCTTTGAGGGCGCCTTCTAGCACTGCTGATTTAATGTAGCGACCCAGGCCTTCTTCCATTAGAACAAAAATAAAGGGTGATAGTGGATCCCCTTGTCTTATGCCTCTAGAGGCCAAGAAGGGATGTGAGGGAACTCCATTGACTAGGATTGAGAAGAAAGCCGAAGAGGTGAGGTTCAAAATCCATTTTACCCAATCTTGATCAAAGCCAAAGGAATTTAGGGTAGCTCTGAGGTACTATCAGCTGGCTTTATCAAAAGAGTTTGAGAGATCAAGTTTGATTAACATACCTGGGGTTTTCGTTGATTTGAGAGAGCTGATCACCTCATGTGCCAGTATGATGCTATCCATAATCTGTCTTCTTTCAACATATCCAGCTTGTTCTTTGGAAATGACAAATGGAAGAATTGGCTTGAGTCGGTTTGCAATCACCTTGGTTATGATCTTGTAGATGACATTGCATAAGGCGATGGGTTTGAATTGTTTGGGGTTCATGACTCTTTCTTCCTTTGGGATGAGAGTGAGGAAGGTTGCGTTGAAGGCTTGGAGAACTTGACCTGATGTTCTTGATTCCTCAACGACCTCCCAGACGTCCTTACTTATAATGTCCCAACAGTTATGGAAGAAGTCTGTAGTGAAGCCATCAGGGCCTGGGGATTTTCCTGGGGGCATATATTTTACTGCCTGGTCCACCTCTTCCTGGGTGATTGGCCTTTTAAGAGTGGCATTCTGTTCGGGGGTGATTAGCGACAGAATATGGCTGGTGACTCGGGTGATGGCTACACTTCTGTCCTCCTTACTTTCCATGAGGAGGTTCCGGTAGTATCTTTTGATCTCCTCTTCAATGTGTGCGTGCTCTCTGATTAGTTTTCCCGGTTCATCTTCCAGATTTGTTATTCTGTGGATGTGTCTCCGATGTATCATCGTTCGGTGGAAGAATTTTTTATTCTTTTCTCCTTCTTGGAGCCACTGCACGCTGGATTTCTGCCTCCATAGTATTTCTTCTTGCTTTCTTCTTTGCTCCAACTGCATTTTTAGAGGCTCCTCTTCCTTCATGAGCTCAGCTGTTCGAGCTCCCGATATAAAGATTCTTTGTATCTCGGCTAGTCTGTTCTCTGTGTCCTTGATGCTTTGGAAACTATTGCCGAACGTATT
>JZKD02S2011033.1:626849-657180 GCA_000966675.3 Picea glauca
TTGATCTCCTCTTCAATGTGTGCGTGCTCTCTGATTAGTTTTCCCTGTTCATCTTCCAGATGTGTTATTCTGTTGATGTGTCTCCGATGTATCATCGTTCTGTGGAAGAATTTTGTATTCTTTTCCCCTTCTTTGAGCCACTGCACGCTGGATTTCTGCCTCCATAGTATTTCTTCTTGCTTTCTTCTTTGCTCCAACTGCATTTTTAGATGCTCCTCTTCCTTCATGAGCTCAGCTGTTCGAGCTCCCGATATAAAGATTCTTTGTATCTCGGCTAGTCTGTTCTCTGTGTCCTTGATGCTTTGGAAACTATTGCCGAACGTATTTTTGTTCCAGTGTTTGAGCCTTTGCTTGAAGTTTTTGAGCCTTTGTTGAAATCTATACATCTTGGTGCCCTGATCTATCTCAGACTGATTCCCCCAAGTTTGTGCCATCTTTTGGAAATCAGGGTGTGTGAGCCAGAATTTCTCAAATCTGAATGGTTTAAATTTCGGTGTTGTCTCTATTGCTATTTGAAGTGCAATTGGCCAGTGATCGAAACCTGCTTTGGGGAGGATAAAGATTTCTATACAGAGGTATCTTTCAATCAAATCCTCTGTTACGAGAAAGCAATCGATTCGGCATGCTACATGCTGACTACTTGATTTGCGATTAGACCAAGTGAAAGTGACATTGTTGTTCTCTATGTCTACTAACTTTAACTGTTCAGGGAGGGTTTTGAACTTACCGTTGTCTTGCTCCAGTCATTTTCTTTTGCCTGTTTTTTCCTCCAGTGACATGATCATATTAAAGTCCCATCCTAGGATCCAGTTGGGTGTGTTTACCAATGCTTTAACTTGGGTCAGCTTTTCCATAAATTTGATTTTATCTTGTTGTCCTTGTGGGCCATAGACATTAGTGATGGTCCCCTCCTGATTTGAGCCTATAACTTCAAAGTGAGCTGACAAGGTACCTACAGTGGAGAAGGGTCCACTAAGGATAGTGTGGTTAGGGTTCCACAATATTGTTAGACCCCCCGAGGCGCCTGCAGAGTCCGTGTGGACATAGTTGCAACCTTTCCATATTCGTTGGAAGATGGTTTCAGCTTCCATTCCTACACATTTAGTTTCCTGTAACTTCAGAATGTCCGGGCTTTCCTCCTTGACACAATCCATGAGGATTCTTTGCTTGGATCTGTCGTTGAGTCCTCTAATGTTCTAAGTGATGATCTTCATCATTATGAGGAGGGGTGTGGGTGGAGGTATCCCTCCGAGAGCTTCTGTATTTGACCTAAGTTGATCATTAGATTTCCAGCTTCTTTAATTAGTTGATGTACTGGTTTCCTTCCCCTTCTTTTATTCTCACGCGGTATTTTCTTGGAGCCGGAGCTTGATTCTGTGTTGATGCCAAGGCGAGCTGTGGATCTCTCTGTTGAATCGAGGAATACCTTATGCACCTTTCTAAGCTGTTCTTCTGGAAGGCCTTGCAGGTCTTTTTGATTGAGTGATTCCTCCAGTTTCTCAAGGTCGATGCCTGCCAGGTCTTGGGCATCCATTTTCATCAGAGTATCTCCATTTGCATCCCCTTTTTCCTCTGCATTGATCTCTTTATTCAGATCAGAGGGTGGGGGTGTGGGGTTCTGGCCTTTGCCTTTCTGTAATCCGTCATGTGGATCTTGGATTTCCTCGTCCTCAGGTAGCTGGCTCAGTATATCATAGGCATTCCTGGTCTGGATCTTAGGTCTGGGGTTAGCTGTTTGCTTTCGAGGGGGATTTTTCTTGCTTGTCTGGATCATTGTATAATCGTCTTTCTGTAGATTCTAACTGGCCTTGGGCGTGTGTTGATTAAGAGGGAAATCCTGGAACAGATGGTTATGTTCATGGAATTTTCTGCATTTGAATGGGATGTGTTCGTAGTCAAGGGTTTGTGACCAGTCCTCGTCCTGATACTCCAGTATTACCGCACCTGGTAAGGCTTTAGCTATGCTCATGTAGACACATATTTGGGCATATGAAGTGTATTTTCTTTTCTTTGTGGCTTCAGAGGCCTTCACGTATTGAGCAATTGTATTACCTATTCCCATAAGAATCTCCTCCAGCCAAAACTCTTGAGGGAGGGAGTAGAGGCAGATCTATATGGGTGCCATTGTAAAGTCCTCCTTATCCAGGCTGAAGCGCTCTGTCCAATACCTTAGGAATAGCCCTGCTGAGTTGAAGAAGTAAGGGTCATTCTCAAAGATGCGATCTCTGTCTTCTAGGTTGTATAATATGATGGTGAAGAAGCCTTTCGAGCTGAGCTGGACCTCATAGTCTCCTTTGGGATTCCACCATTGTTTGATTCATTTATTCAGATCCCTTTCTGATGGCCAGAGTCCCAAAAATTTGCCAATGAGGGAATGTTCTTGCATGAATTGGGTGTGCTCCGCCACCCTGGTTGAGCTTATGAGGTACCTGGGCGCCTTTTCCATTTGCGGGATGCATTTCCTAGGCTCCCAGCCATAGGGTTCTCTGGGATGAGACGTGTTGGCTTTCGTTTCCATTTCCTGTCGAAAACCTTGTTCCTTGGTGAGGAGTTGTTCCCGAATTTGCTGTGGTAGCTCGAATGCAGGTCGTTTTTCCCTCGTTCCAGATCTGTCATTAGTTGTTATGTTGTTGTATGAGGGGGGTTTCCCCCCCTCTTCAGCACCTATGGTTGCGGATCAGAGCCAGTAAGGGTTCGCGCTAGAGCTTTGGGGTTTCGTGGTCGCGGCGTGCACTGGTTCGATCAAGTAGAGGCTCGCATGGGCACAGTGCTAGGGTTTCCGTATATCGACAACATTTATAATCTTGGTTGGTGTCATTATTACTAGGACATTGTCCATACTATTTTCAAAATGGGAAGAAGTACCATGAAGTTTCTAAAGGATTTATTTCCAAGGAAAAAAATGCAATTCGAATTATCTTATTTGAGAATTGGTTCACTATCTTAACGACAATGTCTTCTCATAGCACAATGACAAATGCATTTGATTTGAATAGTTTTGTCTTCTTAGAATATAACATATTAATTCGCTTTAAATGTGATATAGAATAAGTTGTAAATGGGCATCATCATAAGCATTCTTGAAACAAATGGAATCCATGATGTAGTATGGAAAAATCATGAGTTACATCTAAATTTAGTGGTGAATCACCTTTAGAAATTTGACTCACTTACTAAAAGGTGTGGTTTATAGTGTCTTTGGCTTCATGATTTCTTTGGATGTAAGATGACACATATATTAGATAACTGGAATTAAGAAAAAGAATCAATTTCTTTTAACCAAAATAAAATCACTTGAATTAAGAAAAAGAATCAATTTCCTTTAACAAAGTCAACTCATATAATGTTATTAATCTCATCTTAAATTACATGCATATAATCTAGATTGAAATAAAGGAATTTAACAAAATTTAAAGTGTATCACTTTGTATAACATTGAAAGAAAATTAATTTCCTAAATCATTGTAATGAAAATAAGCTAATTTGTAATCCAATAAGAAGACACAGTTTTCATAAAATCTAAATTGAAATAAAGGAATTCAACAAAAATGAAAGGGTATCACTTTGCATAATGTGCAAGTCCATACATTGAAAGAAAATTACTCTCCATTTTTTCCAAAGAAAATTTGCTCGAAATTATATTAAGCTTATAATTTCATTTACATCATCAAAACCATGCCAATGGTCTTCCCACAGTTCAGTACAAAACATAACTAGTCACTACTAAGGATAGATTTAATTGTCCTCATCCAAAAAAATCTCTATCATTCCTTGACCCAACTGAGCTAATACAGTATGATGATGATTACTAATCCATCACAATAAAGGATATTGGATCATACAACAATATTCACATTCTTCAAAAAGAAAAATATAGTTCTATTCTTCACATAAACATAAACAAAACTCCCAAATATCCAATATACTAAGGCCTACCCAAAAGAGATAATACCATTAAAAGAGATTTATATAAGTCGATGGTTCAACCTTCCCATTATCCATAAAGTAATAAGCCAGTCTATCTGTAGACCCGAGCAGTGCTTGTTTTGAGAGGTGATTTGCTTCCTTATTGTGCTCCTTGTAGATGTGTATATAGTTGATTTCTTGAAATTGCGAAGATAATTCCTTGGTTCTGTGCTTCCATCCTTCTAAATCACTGGCATTTAAAATACAAATGGTGTTGATCCAATCAAGAATAACCTTTGAGTCACCAAAGATTTTTAGCTTTTTAATATTCCACATATTTTCCAAGATTAATGTCACCCATGCCCCCAGTAATTCAACTTTTGAATTTGTGCCACTGCCTCCATTTATGTGCCATCTACATACTTTTTGAGAAGAAAATTTGAAGAATCCACCAATCCCACAGTTCAAGCCCTTTAAAATAGATGCCCCATCAAAGAATGCAATTATATGATCAATAACTTGTATCACCGAGCTCCTTTTAATAACATTTTTTATTTTTGGGTTGTTGCCAGTGAAAAAGATCCTAAGAGTTTTAATAATGATATCCATCAAGTAAGGGGTTTTATCCTCGAATAAAACTTGGTTTCTTTCGTCCCAAATGTTACAACAAAGATGGACAACCAATATAATTGGACATTCTTTGTCTCTCATCCAGGCCTCAAAGCAATGACAAAGTGACTGTCCATTCCAGTGAAAATTTTTGTTGAGACGGATAGCTAAATTTTCCTAGACCGTCTGAGTAAATCGGAAGTGAACAAAGAGATGATCCACGTCTTCATTTTCTGTCTTGCATAAGGGGCACCTCCCAGGACCTTTCCAACCGTTACCCTGCAATACTTGCCACGTTAGTATTTTGTTTTCGACAACCATCCAAATAAAAAGTTTTTTCTTCAATTGAATTTCCCACTTTCATAATTTGTATTTCCACCCCTTCACCTGTGGCCACTCAAAGGTAGAAATAAGCGCTGCATAAATATTTTTTACTGTCATTCTACCTGAGGAATCCCCTCCTATCCATATTAGAGTGTCCTCCTTCTCACTAAGAGAAACCCCTACCTCATTTAAGTTTATACAGTATTGATCCCATTATGATTCTATATTACCCGAGATCCCCAGATCCTTTTTGCTAATCCATTTCTTAGATAAGCTAATCGGGTCTTGATAGACCAATGCCAGATTCAAGGTAAAAATCCCTTTTTGGGTGAGGATTGTTTTCATCTGATCGGACATGATGGCCTTTTGTCCTAAGCCAATTATTTGATCTCTTCCTAGATAAATGTTACTTCCTTTCCCTAGCGTCCAACTCAACCAATGAAGAATTACATGTACTGAATGTACCATGTTGTTCCACATCCTCGGTGCCGCATTCAATTTATGATTATTCAACCTTACCCAATCAATAATCGTAAAAATTTTCATGTACTTATCTCTTAAGAGTTTATGCCATATCCCATGTTGAATCAAGACCCTCCACAATGAGTTTGCGTTGAGTGTCGTATTGAATAAGGATAGATTTCTAATCCCCCATCCCCCCAATTTTTTGGGTCTTGATAGTAGATCCCATCTACATAAATGGATTTTTTGAGAATATTTGCTTCCATTCCACAAAAACTTGAACATCAATTTATGAATTTGATTTAAAACGTATCGAGGAATGATTTCCATTGACATCCAATACATTGGTTGGCCTTCTAAACCTGATTTCACCAGAGTATATCTACCCCCCAATGAAAGCCATCTATTGCACCATACCTCTATCCTCTTCATAACTTTGGTTAGGAGACAATCCCAATCTTTAGCTTTGTAGGATCCAATCTTTAACCAATAGCCCAAATACTTAAACCCCGCAGACAATTCTATAAAATAATAGGGGAGGAGATTTTTGTAGGGAGTAAGATCATTACTTGGCATTCCTGCATGAAGAAATGTAGATTTGGACTGATTAACCATTAGTCTATATGATTTGCAGAAAAAACAAATGATTTTGTCTATTTCCCACCACTCCTTTAAGTCCACCCTCGTCAAGATAATAATATCATCGACAAATAAAACATGCAGAATCTTATAAAGACTGGAAACTTTTATACCTAAGATTTTACCTTCTCCCTGAGAAGATTTCAATAGTAGATTGAGCCCTTCCATAACGAGGATAAATAATAGGGGCGGCAAAGGACATCCTTGTTGCAACCCCTTACCATTTTTAAATAAATCTGTTGCCTCTCCATTAATTAAAACAACGAAGGTAGGTGAAGAAACACAAGCCCTTATCCAGTTGGTCAGTTGACTTTCACATCCCGTTGAAATAAGAATGAGTCTTAGAAAGTCCCAATTTACACATTCATAGGCCTTCCTTAAATCCAGTTTTAATACCAGTGCAGTTAATTTCTTTTTTTTAATACTGTGTAAACTTTCATGTACTGTTACGATAGCTTCTTGGATTATCCTCCCATGGAGAAAGACAAACTGTTCTTCATAGAGAGTTCTTGATAGGTAGGGTTTGAAACGATTGGATATAATCTTGGAAATTAATTTATAACATAAATTACATAAAGAAATCGGTCGGAAATCATCAAAGGTATTGGGATTTTGTGCCTTCGGAATTAATGACAAGAAGGTTGAATTTAGGCTTCCCCCCACCGATCCCAATCTTCTCATTTCTTCCACCATATCAAGAATATCCTATCCCACAACATCAAAGAAATGAGTGAAAAATTCAGAGGTCCATCCATCCGGGCCTGGGCTCTTGGCTTTTTTGAACTTGAATAGAACCTATTTTAATTCCTCCTAGTAACTAGTTGTGAGAGGCTAATTGAGTCCTCCTCCTTAAATATATTTGGGAAAATACCTGCAATCTTGAATTTCTCAGCCATGTTTGGTGTCTCTTGTTCCTTGTAGAAGCATTTGAAATGCTCAAAGGCTACCTTTTTTATAGCTACCAGCTCTGTAAATTTTGACCCTTCATTATTCGTAATTTCCCAAATGTGTTTTCTAGCTCTATTGAAATTTGCAAAGTTATGAAATAATTTTGTGTTATTGTCTACACTCGATAGCCAAATATATCTGCTGCGTAACCTCCAGGATTCTTCTATACCTCTAAGGATCACGTTTCTTTCTAGTTCTTTTTGTCATAGGATCCTTCCAGATTTGTAGTATTTGCATTCATGATAGTGATAGAAGACTTGATACCAGCTTCTAATTCTTTAAGTTTTTTGAAGTTCTTTTCCTCTTTCTTTCTAAACCAAAGTTTTGTTTTTCCTTTTAAAATCTTTAACTTCCAAACGATCTTGTTTTGGAGCCCAAATTTTGACAAGAAAATATGATCATTCCAAGTTGCATGAACCAAGTTCCCAAATTCTGAATCCGTTAGACAATGAGCATTAAATTTGAAAGGAATGGATTTTTTATTCGGAAAGGCTTCTAGCTATAAGAGAATAGGTGCATGGTCTGAGATGAAAGGATATTCAACCCATGACTGATAAACCCCAACCTCTAATAACAAGTCTTCTATGACTATACACTTGTCTAACCTTCTTGCCACCGCTCCACCCCCGTCCTGTCGTTTTTCCACGTCGGGACCAACTTTGTCAGCTTCACATCTATCATCTTTCTATCCCCAAAAATATCCTTGTAAAAATCGTCAAAATTAGTTTTCTTGTAGGTACCCCCCCAAAATTCCTCCGGGGCGCTAACAAAATTTAGGTCACCAACAATAATAAGATTCTTGATATCCAGTAAACCACTTTCGACAATCAGCTTCTAGAATTTTATACGTTCCATACATGGACCATAAGCATTCAAGAAAGCTAACTCCCGGTTGTCCTTTATGGTTGTACCTATTAACAATATGCCACCAATCGTAAGAAAAGGCACTAGATCGGAAATAAAAGGATCCCAAGAGACCATTAATCCCCTGAAAGTACCCAAAACATTGACCGTAGATGTCACCCATGAGGGTCTAAGGGCATGCATGAAATCTTTGGAAATTTATGTCGAAACCAACACTTCCTGAAAAAAAATGATTTATGGGCGAGTTTGATCCAATAGTCTTCTAATCGAGGCATTTTTTAGGGTGATTCTTGTCCCTCTAATATTCAAATATAATAGTAACATTATTTTTCCTTTGCCTGGGATTTCACTTCTCTAAGAGACCCTCCATCTATGGGAGAGGAAGAGAAATCAATTTTATCCTGAATATGGGAAGCCAGTTTTTTCCGGGAACTTCTAGTTTTTAATTGGGACAAATCTATCCCCACCCCCCTTGACCAAGAAAAGTATTTCCCCTCCCCAGATTTAATGCAGGAAGAAGTTCCTTAAGAATCTGTCCAGATCCTACCACCGATTTCCCTTTATAGATAGGTAACTTTGTAATATTTTTATTTCCCCTGACAAAAGGAATGAGTGAGTTGAGGACATCACTAAGAGTAGGTTCATCTAACTCCAGTTCACCATAACCCGATATAATTTGAGAGAACGATCCATTTAATGGATTTTCATCCAAAGGGGATTCATTGTTGACGGTCAAAGTCTCAGTCATGGGTCGGGATTCTAGTGTGGGGGGCTTAGTGGCAAATTCAAAATCATTAACTGTTACCTCAGTCCCAACTAAGTTCAGTGTGTTAGGCCTTGTCAGACTCTCAATAATAAAAAAAGGGTCAACTAAAATATTACCCTGCTTAGTTGTTGGCCTCGAGACACCAGAGGTAGTTGACCACAACCAAGAAGAATTTTCTAAAGATTCTTTTTTTCCAAACTGAAAGTGATGAAAAAAACCAGGGCAGTGTCGTTTCATCTTACCAGTAAGTGTGGTGTCAAAGTCCTCCTCCAAACAAGTTGAATCTGAGACGAAGTTGGTGCCTTCATGATCCAAAGAATCATAATCAGTCATGTACTCCGGAGGGTACCTTAGTAATAGTGACTCCTTGGATTCCTCCTCCAATGGTGCTCCCATTCATTCCCAACATAAATGACCAGTACCCTTGGGGCGACTAAAGCAAAATGGTAGCCCCAAGTAGTCCAATTTCTGTCTCAAATGATGACCGCACCATTCAATATCTATTACCTCTGAAATTCCACCATGTAAGTCCATTTTTGTTAAAACCCTGGCCACCTTCCTCGAAGAATATGTCAAATCTTCCAGGTCCACTGCAAGAAACATCCCCAGAGAGTTTCCAATAGCTTTCAGCGCCCCATGATTAAAAAGATGAATTGGGGGGCCAGGTAGAAGTACCCAGAGATGAAAGAACTAGAAGTGTTCCGTCTCTGGGTCAAAAGACACTCTCCAATGCTTAAGTAGTATACTACACCCCCCCAATATCCAAGTCGAGTCCAAAAGTCTGGTAGAATCCTCAGGGGATCTACAAACGAAATCGAGCCACCCTTTCAATAAGTGGAAAATTTATGGGCTATAACCCATAAAGGTTTTCCAGCGGTGTTCTAGTCATTTCAAGAAGCTACCCTTGCGAAGGTAAGGATACACTAACCTACCCACCACTCCACAAAGAGCTAGCGTTGTTTCCTCTTCTAGGTCCACGTCAGCTCCAAGTTCCATCTTTCACACCTTTCTATTCGGCTTCCAAGTTTTTTTCCTTCTGAGTTCAGTTGGTTGTGTAGCAATGCTTGGGTAAACTCCTTGCTTATTAGTAAATTCCTTCCTAGAACTCAACTCAGTAATAAGAGCAGAATCCCTCTTTACTGTCAGAGAAGATGTCTTGTAGAAACCTTCCCGACTCTGTGTAAAACCATCACTTAAGCACTGCTCCGACGGAGTATCAATTGACTTCTCTAACCCTGCCTCAGATGGGCAATAGGGCATCTTTTTCTCAATAAAACGACCAGTGGAAGTAGTCTCAAGTCTAGTAGAAGGAGACAAAACAGTTGTCAATGAGGTAGTCCTATTACCTAACCTGAACGACACATAAAAATTTAATGGTAATGACTGTGTCTAGCCCCCACATAGTTCATCTATCTTCGTGAGGAATCCCTCATATTTCCATCCCAGATTATCGTCGATGTTCAATAACTTCGTTGCATGAGTAGAAACAAAACTTATGTTATTTTTAGCCATGTTTCCTCCACTAAAACACCAACCGAGAGCAGGAGTCGATTCGGTTTCCTAGAGAGGAAATATGACCCAGTCTTCTAGCTCCATCGGTGCAAAGGATAAAAAACAGTTAATGGGATCAATAAAAGATAAACAATAAAATCTCAATCCATAGGACCAACACATGCGAGTTAATGAATAATCACCCATGTAAAGGAGCGCCATGGATGTCAGCCTAAGTAAAAATTCCGCTAAAAAGAAGAGTAACCAAAGTTAAATCCAGGGAGAAAAACACTACACCGTAGTTTCGAAGTGTAAAGGATGGCAGCTAGAAAAAAACCTCTTCTATAAACATGGAAAATAACTAAAGAAAAACCCGTTAGAGAGGGCTCAATGACCAAAAATCCACATAAGGTTTAGGCTATCTAAACCCAATCTTAAGTCCACTAGAAAAAACATTAGTAGTTTCCGCCATTGTTGTTCCAGTTCGTCTCTTGGTTCCCGCTCATTCTCCATTTCAAAAACTCCACTCACATACTTTTTTTGGGGGTGAGTCACTTTTAAAAGAAAATTACTGTCTTAAATAATTTTAATCAAACAAAGCTACTTTGTAATGTAATAAGAAGACACAATTTTCTAATAAATGATAGTTGAAGATTCAAAAGTTGAATATCATTAGGTAAATATGATTCGTAATTCAACATAAAAAACAGGTTTTCATTCGAAGATAGATGAATACTCAACATTGAATATTAGAACTTCATGGCAATTTCTATCATGAGACTCATTATCGGGGATAATGAATAACACCAAAAAATTATTATATTTCTTTTTAAAAATAAGGAATTTGTTTTTTAATTATATATACATACACATTTTATGAACCATAATTTATAAAAAAATGAAAATCTTTGGAGTAAAAGATAGATGAAAAACAAGGAAGCTTGTAATTTTTTTGAATAAAAGATAGAAAGAAAACTTAAAGTTGAATACTAAATATTGAATATAATTGTATCATGAGAGGAGCCCATCGATAGGAATCATCAATAGGAATTATAGGGTTATGAGTGGAAACATTTGATTAATAATATTTGGAGAGGAGCCCCATCAACATAAATTTGAGGGTTATGAGTGAAACATTTGATGAAAAATATTTGAAGAGGAGCCCCATAAACAATAATTTTATAGGAATTTGAGAAGGAAAGAATTCCCTATTCTCTCACCAAAATCGTTAATGGGAATTTGAGTAGGAAAGAGTTTCCTATTCTCTCACCAAAACTATTATTGTGAAAGTAAAATGTGTATATATTACTTCAATATGAAATTATATATGTTTGTTGAAAAAAAATTTAAATATGTTTGTTGAAAAAATTAAGACATTTGGAATCTCAAAGGAGAGTTGAATTGTTAGGAAATGGGGCAAAGATGGAAGACCACATTTTAGCTAAAGAACTTTAGTTTGTAAACTTATTGTTTTTATGGATAAGTGTTGTAATCTAGGGAATTGTAAGTAGATGTTACCATTTGTTCTTCACACGGAGAAATAAAATACAATGAACTAATATACAAGCACACACATAGACAAAGAAGAAGAATACATAAGTAATGGAGAGATATGTAACATCCCGCTCTTGCGCGCACTTCTGCTATGACCTTTCCTTGAGGACATTTGTGTGCAACTTATCTGGTTCCTTATATGATTGATTGTTTCACTTATGGATTATGATGATTGTTTTGGATAGGGTGATATGTTATTTGATTATATTTGTATCGACAGGTGCTATTGAATGGTTTCTCCTGAGTGTGCAGGACTCTGTACTAATTGAGGATGGTGAGGGCATCAATGGACCTCCTTGAACTCCAGATTGAGTTAGGGAGTGGATTGTTTATGGTTTGAGTGTTTTTGTTATTTCATATGTGACATATGACTGGTAAACTATGATGTTGATTTTGGATCACTGACATGTTTCATTGATGGATGCAGGCTGACGATAGCTTGCTAATCAGACTCACACTTGGAGTAAAAGGGTCATGCATGACAACCAAAGATATTGAGGGAGAGGTGTGGCAACAACCTTGCCACAACCTACTAGCACTCTCATCGTGGATCGAACTGTATGTTAACGATTACCTAGTTTGAGAGATATACGATGTCGTGAGGGAAGACCGTGATAGTCCCTCATGATGATTCTAAGGGGCACAGAATAAGGCATGGTCCTTATTCCTTAAAGGCCCTTAGTCTCTCACAAGTTCACCTTACGGATTATTGACTCCAGGGGTTTGATGTCTACCAAAATCAGTCAAAAGGCGAGTGACACTCTTGGAGCACGTAGTGCTTCTTGAAGGGCATGTCACATAAATGAAACATGAGTGAAGGCGAGTGGCACCCTTGGAGCATGTAGTGCGTCTTGAAGGGCACGTCGTGGTTGTTAAAACTGGTGAGTTAATGAACCTAGGTACCTAGAAAACAACATTTTGTTTTGATTTGGTTAGCCTTAAGATAATTGTTGCATGATTAAAGTTTAAAAATTATAAAATTTCCCTTAGTTTTTTTTTTCTAGGCCTAGTTGAATTTAAGCCTAGGTTTAAATAGGACATGAGAATGAAAAATTAATTAAGCAATTAATAAAGGGGGGATGAAGAAAACTTGGGGTAAAAAAAAAGTTTAAAAATTAATGGAGGATTAAATTATTTAAAAAGATTAAGTGTGTTTATGTGCAAAACTTGCTAATTTCAAAATTAGACAAAAAGGGGAAACTTGAATACAATAAGAATGTGAAACATAGAAGAGAATCTGGTCTAGAAAACTTTCTAATTTCAAACTCAACTAAGTTGTAAGAAAAGCGACAGTCTTTAAGAGAATGTAAGAGAATAAAGGGACATTGAGGAGCGTTTTTAGGAACGCCTTTATGTGGGTGAGGGAAATAGGAAAATTAAATTAATTAATTAAATAAATTTGTGGTGCAACTAAGGGATCGGGTGACAAGTGTATGGGGGATAATATTCCTATTAAAAATTTAATAAAAATAAATTAATGTGCATTTGGGAAACTAGTCACTAAGAGAACTCTATAAAATAAAATGCGGAGGAGGAGAATGGATCACGACCGGTAGACGTAAGGTTACGCTGCTAATATTTTTCTTGACTGGTTTTTCTTGTGGGAGTTGGGATGTCCAACTCGATAGGGAGTGGTAGCTTGACCTTCCGAGGCGAGCTGGGAGCTAGATTTTTTATTTATTTTTGTGTGTGTGGCCCCTTTGTGTCTTGAGGGGCTCAAATGAAAGAAGAGTACCCCTAGTTCTTAAGGGGAGGTACCGGTGTGGTCTCAGCGATTAACAAGAGGGAGCAAGGAGGATCGCCAACAACCAAAGAACATCAACAAGTCCATCCAACGGTTACAATAATCTTATTAAGTTGTGATTTTTTGTTAAAAATTTATGTATGTACTCTCTAGAAGTATTGTCACAACGGTTACGATAATATTATTAAGTTGTGAATTTTGTTAATTATTTTTGTATGTACTTTCTATAAGTATTGTTGCAATGGTTACAATGATTTTAAATTGTAGCAGATGTATTTGTACTTTGTTACAACTGTGCTAAAATCTAAATTCGAATCGACAATTCCTTGATGATATTATGTTTAATTAAAGGAGTCGGTGCTTGATTCCACTTAAACTCGTCAACTAAGTCATTGGAAAAATTGTGTTAGCTCTCCTTCCTTTTGTGAAACCCTTGAATCTTGTTTTTCTGGCTACTAGCTGAAATTCCCTTGGGATCGCTAGACATTATTGATCCCCTGCTTTTAGTTCCGTTGTCTCAATGCAAGTTAATGGTGGTCGCTGCGTTGACCTACGTTTACAATATTAATTAGAATAAAATTTTAAGTGAATGATAGATGGTCGATGTAGGTACATAAATCAATCTGATCGTTTCCCTTAATTATCAATGCCTTTTTCAATTTTTTTTTTACCCTTTTGGAGCAGAGAGCTGATCTATTTCCTTGATTCACCCACGACCATTTGGGCATTGTATTCTTGTAATTTATTTTAATGGCATGGTAGAGAATGATCGCTTCCTTGGGAACATTTCAGCTTAATCCAAATTTTTACTTTATCCTTTAAACGTTTACCGAAACCATTGTTGTTCATCCCTACCCTCGCGTTAGTCAAAATTCCTGCAAGGAATTCACGCCAGCGCCACTCCAGACCGGTATCAATGACTTTTGTTGGTAGGGGTTCTCTAGTGGATTGTTGGGATGATTTCTTTTTTGAGGGATGGCCAACCTTTTTTTTCTCGGGTTCAGGTGATCTTGGGACTCCCATAATGAGTCTTATTTCGTGCCTCTCATTGCCTACCTACTGCATACCACCATTTTCATTGCTTTCCCACTCGTATCTTGGAATTATAAATCACGATGAGTGATCCCTGTTATGTTGTTGTGTTGATTAAAGCCTACTAAATCTTGAACCGTAATCAAATATTTGCAGTCCTGACTTGTAAAACTGATATTGTGGGGAGTTAAGTGATGGTTTTTCCTTCTTTAAAAATTGTTTTTTAGGCTGAAATTCTCAAGAAGAATTTAATGCAGGAAGAATTTTATATTTTAGTTAAATTTGATTAAGTTAATATTAGTTTATAAATGGTATTCCAGTTAAATTCCTATTATGGTTAATTTCTAATTCCAGTTAAACAGTATCCTAATTTTAATTCCAGTTAATGGCACTTTTAAATGGTAATACAGTTAAATTCTAACTTCAGTAAATTCTAATTAATTAGGAATTGAAATTAAACTATTGATGTTGAGAGGTGTGATAACACCATGTATATTTAAAGGTGAAATTTTTATTAATTGGAAGTTGAGTTCAATTAATTTGACATTAAGGTAACCAATGTTATATAAAGATAGTATAAGGGAATGGTTCATTGGCGTTCATAATCATTACTGCTTACTGATCAAATGGTGATGGAAGATGTGAGTGAATCCTTGGGTAAAGTACAATAGGATAATTGAAGGATTAGCTAAGTTGACATACACTTTTGTGGGAAAATTTAGGATGAGCACCCTTTTATTTATGAAGGGAATGAAACAACATAGTGATTTTAAGGTAAATTAATAAGGACACTTGTTGATTGATTAAAATTTGTTTTAGAGGTTCATTGATTGAATGCGTGCATTTGTTTCCTTCATGAGAAATAAGACATGTTGAGATAGACTTTTGCACACATCGATTGTATGTATTACATGACGATTTTTGGAGATTGACTTCTCGCGCTGATGGATTTTCCTACCACGGTTGGATCTTAGACCCTTGTGCAATTAAAGGTAATGAATGTCATTACTCTGTGTGGATGATTAGATGGATTGGTGTTAGAGTGTTTTCATTTATGGATTTCGTAATGCATGATTTAGGATGGAATAGATTCTTTTACGCAACAATTAATTACAGTCGTTTACCTTGCGCCTCAAGGTTTTAGCTGATAATCATTTTGCGCCTAGGATAATGATTGACTTTCGGAGATTGTGATTAGACTAACTAGTGCCTTTAAGTACCCTTGTTTCTTTATAGGTTATTAATAGGATGTGTGGCTCATGGGCATTGATGACGTGTAATGTTGCGCTTGGGATTTTACCCGTGTGCTTTGTAACCATGTTGTTGTGTGATTTCCTAAGCGCTTAGATTTATTTGCACGCAAGGGAATGAAGTTGATATATTTTAATTCAGTACTAGATCATGCACGTGCCTTTGAATATTGTTGCGTATGGTCAACTTCAGTACTAGTGATTTGCACGCCTTGGTTATGTCGATGTTTAAGTGTTTAGACTGCTTGCGTTATGGACTGAGTTGAAGAATAAATGTCATGCCTTATTTTACAAGAAAAATTGTCATAATGTTACTGTATGGGTTCCTTATGTTTAGAATTAATGGCACGCTTTGATTGTTAAGTGAATTATGTTAATCTAGCTAATGGATCAGGTGCGTACCTTGAAAATGATGTTGGTTATTGTGAATTCACTGATTGATTTAATCGCACACCTTGGAGTTAAGTAGATATTTTGCACTTTAAAAAGAAAAAAAAATACTTGTTGTACGTCGTTGGAGTCGTAATGGTCAGGGTCGTTACATATGGTATTAGAGCGGGTTCAACCCTATGAGTGTGGATTTCTATGCCTTCCACTGAATTAAGCCCTTCATTAATACTCAACGCTAATTGAATTATTAACTTGTCCATGCCGTAATCACGGCTAGAGGATGCCGTAGAAATTCATGACATAATTCCAAGGGAGGAGGCACGATGGCTCCAGTAGCACCCGTTCCAGAGGGGTCCAACCCATAAGGGGAAGAACATATCTTTATCATGAGAGGACTGTCACGCGGGATGCGTTGGGTTTGAGAAGGTCTGTGTAGGGAAATTTTAGAGGCCTTGACTAACTATTTGTATTGAGATAAGGCCAGGGCGCCCTACCCATAAGGGTCCACAATGCGCCCCAACCAATGTTGGTAGAATTCAAAGGGAACTCTAGAGTATTAAAGTTCCCACGTTCACAAAATCCACGAACAGCTCAGCCGTCGAGGAATGGTTGGAGAGCAAGACGATGTGCTTCACGCTTCACGATTTCAACCTCCAGCATGAAGGTTTTCGCAAGCAGTCTTTAGCTAAAGGGGAGCGCTCTTCTATGGAGGAAGACACTCGTACCTCAGTTAAACATGATCGTCGAAGCCATGTTAGGGGAATGGTTTGAGGAATGATTCTGGGAGAGTTAATTGTCAAAGGAATTCATTGAGCACTAGCTCGATGAGTTCAACGCCTTACAACAGGGTGGTCATATGGTGTTGGATTATGAGACAATATTTATGGAGTTACTTCGGTATGCCCCGCATATGAACATGAAGAAGATGGAGATCAACAAGTTTGTGACCATCCTTAACTCCATTTTTTGTGAGAAGGTGACGATCTAAATTCCTCGGACGTTGCACGATGCAGTCCAGTAATCCTTTTAGATAAGAAATATTTGACCATGGGAGTCTGGGCAGGACTCCTACAAGACCATCTCGACTGACAACATCTAGTGTGCAACAACATCAAACATCAACCATACAAGACATCTTGGTATCAAGATACGTCTATAGGACCCTTGTTCATGACACCTTAACGATAGGTTCCTCAACAGAGGTCTCCCTACAAGGGACCACCACATTTGTGACAACACTACTAGCAATCATCATTTAGGCTTGTCAACAGAACAAACCAGGATCTTAGGCTTGTTGGACAACAACTTATATTCCGGGGCCAGGATTATTGGACTGGAGGTGGGCGATGGACATGTGGAGAGTCACCTTACCAGCATGATTGTCCCATTGAAAGGGCCAGAGCGATCGAGTCAACAGGACACACTGTCATGGCGGATATGGGTAAGTCCCATAGGATTCATGACCATAATAATAATCTCCAGGTCAAGCACTAGTCCATTGTGCTCTATGCGTCAGGTTCCATCACCAAACAAAATTTTAGTATTTTTAATACCTCGGTGCTATGAAGAGCTCTAATTCTAGTACCACGTTGAAGGGATTTAGGTAAGGGAATTCAGCATGAAGAGTTTAGATTCATTGATGTGGCTTCAAGTACCAACCAGATGGTTGGAGGAAAGGGTATCAACTGTCTCTTTCACCTGGGGATATTGTAACTAAGTCCGACCTATGTCACAATATTAGGATCTTATGATGTCATGATCGATATGGACTGGTTGGAATCGCATGAGGAAAGACTCAAGTGTAATACAAAACGATTGAGTTTGGTCGATGATGAGGAACATAGATGCATGATTCTAGGTAGGAACTAGATAGTTTCCCTAAGGTTCATCTCTTCCCTACAACTATGGAAAAGCATGCGCAAGGGATGGAAGTTGTATGCGACCCTTGCGTTAAACGAAAAGGGCATGGAGAAAGGACTAGAAAACCTTCCAGTAGTATGAGAGTTTGTGGATGTCTTCCCATAGGAGTTACCAGGGTTTTCCCCGGAAAGGGAATTGGAATTTACCATCGACCTAAAACCTAGAAATGAATTGATGGCAACAAATCCTTATCGGATGTCGACCCCCCGAGTTACAAAATTTTAAAGCGCAAAAGAAGGAGTTACTTGACCTAGGACTTATACATCCAAGTGTATCGCCTTGGAGTGCTCCTGTTAATTTCATAGGGAAGACGTACGGGTCATGGAGACTCTGCTTGACTACTGTCGAGTACTCCTTGATGACATTTTGATATTTTCTTGAATGACGGAAGATAAAGACAAACTTTTGTGCTTGGTACTACAATGTTGCAAGAGAACAAATTACGAGAAGCAGTCAGAAGGCTATCAAGGATTCACTTCATAGGGAATGTTATCTTCGATGAAGGCATTGTTGTGGATCCAAAAAAGGTTAAGGATATTGTGGAGTGGTATACACCGAAAAATGTCCTAGAAGTGCGTAGCTTCATGCGTTTAGCGGGATATTGTTGACGGTTCGTCGAGGGTTCTTCGAAGATAGCATAAATGATTACATAATTGAATAAGAAGAACAATAATTTTTGTGTGGATTGGGAAATCCGTGGAAGCATTTCAAAGGCTCAAGGAGTTGTTGATGACAATGCTAATACTAAAAGTCCCTGGCGTGGATGAGGGCTTCTTCGTTTGCACTAATGCATCCAAGGGAGGCTTGTATAGAGTCTTGAGGAAATATGGTCGAGTGATCTCTTACATCTTGAGTAAGTTAAGGAAGCATGAGGATAACTACGTGATGCACGATTTGGACTTGTTAGCCATCGTGTATGCCCTGAGAGTGTGGAGACACTATCTGATTGGGTGGAAATTCAAACTAAAATGGACCATTGTGGTTTACAACACCTTTTTACATAAAATTACTTGAATGTGCGGAAAGGGTGTTGGTCAAAATTGATTATCAAGTACAATTATGAGATATCCTACTTAAAAAGGAACAATGAACAGAGTGGCAGACGCATTGAGTTGGAGACCACGCATATTTTCAGTGATACCTCTTCAAACAAATCTATGTGAAAAGATTCTAACTACAACGCAACATTGAATGGTATAAAGAGGGTAATGAATTTTTTGTGCAAGACACCATGATGGTACCAAATTGAGGGATGTACTATGGAAAACGACGGATCCTTGAGACATAATAACTGGATTTACTTACAACCCAACGACAAAATGAGAAGTTTTGATCTTATGTGAAGCTTATAAAGCAGTGTACATGGCTCATCCATGAGTCATGAAGATGAGGATGGACCTTAAGCCCGTGTTCATCTGGAAGGGATAAAGGCGAACATCGTCAACTGCATGGAGAGATGTCTAGAAGTTTAGCAAGTGAAGGATGAATGTAGACATTCGACAGGATTACTACAGTCGCACACTTTTCTGGAATCAAAATGGGAAGTCACTTGGAGGGACTTTATTGTTGGGATTGTCATTAACGACAAGGAGGAATGACTTGATTGTCATGATAGTTGACACTTTGACGAAGAGTTCACATTTTGTCCATGTGTGTACGATGCATCAGGCACCATTTATATCTAGAGTTTATATCAACAAGATATTGAGACCATCATACGTACCAAAGTAATTGTATCTGATAAGGGATTCAGTGTTTGGAAGACGATTTTGGATGAGTTTCCTAAGAGGTCTTGGGAACACCATTGAACTTTAGTACAACATGTCTTTGAGATAGAGCGACTAACCGAAGGAATGAACCAATTTGGGAAGTTTGTGTTGCGTATGGGTGTGTTGGACTAACAGAAACATTGGGAATAGTTTTGGTCATTGGCCAAGTTTGCGTGCAACAAGAAGCATCAAAGCACCAGTAAGATGGTGCCATTTGAGTTTCTTTGTGGGCGACCATGTCAGATGCCATTGAGTTGGGATCAACTCAAGGATGGGGTCCTGGTAGGACCAGAAGCGATCCAAGAATTGAAAGGACAATTACAAATGATACGAAAGGGGATAGAACAAGCACATGATCGATAGAAGGGTTTTTTTGATGTGCATCATGTGACCATATTTATGAAGGGCCTAATGGCTAGTCGTGCCTCAATATTTGAGGTGTATGCACAATTTTTATCTTGTATCTATGTGCAAATTTAGGTCAGTGATCCTACGCATGTGATTGACTTGATTTATTGGTAGATGTTGGGAAAGGGTGTGCTCATGACAGAGCCAATCTGATTTCTAGACCATCACATTTAATAGCTACGATGTCAAACTGTCGATCAGGTCAAGGTAGGAAAAATATAGTCCTCACTTAGCTACCTAGGACGACACATATCATATGCATCAACAATTTCCTTTTTGTTGATAGTTAGACTTTTATATGTTGTCAGACACTTTATTTATGCACTTGTATACTAAGAAACTTCGGGACGAAGTTTAAAACAAGAGGGGGTGTATGTAACATCCCTCTCTTTGACACACTTATGATATGAATTTTTCTTGAGGACACTTGCGTGCAAGTGATCCGATTCCTTATATGATTGACTATTTCACTTATGGATTATGATGATGATTGTGGATAGGATGATATGCTATTTGATTATATTTGTATCGACAGGTGATATTGACTAGGTTCTCCTGAGTGTGAAGGACTCTAGACGGATTGAGGATGACCATGGCATCAATGGACCTCCTTGGACTCTAGATCGAGTCAGGGAGTGGATTGTTTATGGTTTGAGTGTTCTTATTATTTCATATGTGACATATGACTGGTAAACTATGATGTTGATTTTGGATCACTGACATGTTTCATTGATGGATGCAGGTTGACAATAGATTTCTAATCAGACTCACATTTGGAGTAAAGGGGTCATACATGACAACCATGGATATTGAGGGAGAGGTGTGGCGACAACCCTATCACAACCTACTAGCACTCACGTCGTGGTTTGAACTATAGGTTAAGGATTACCTAATTTGAGAGATCTACGATGCCTTGAATGAGGACTGTGGAAATATCTCATGATGAGTCTAAGGGGAGTGCAATAAGGCAGGGTCCTTATTCCTTAGAGGCCCTTAGTCTCCCACAAGGTCACCTGACGGAGTATTGACTCCAGCGGTTTGACGTCTACCAAAATTAGTCAAAAGGCGAGTAGCACCCTTGGAGCACATAGTGCATAATGAAGGGCACGTCACAGTTGTTAACACTGGTGAGTAAATGAACCTAGGTACTTAGAAAACAACATCTAATTTTGATTTTCTTAGCCTTAAGATAATTGTTGCATGAGTAAAGTTTAAAAATTATAAAATTTCCCTTAAAAAAAATTGCTAAGCCTAGGTCTAAATAGGACATGAGAATGAAAAATTAATGAAGCAATTAATAAAGGGGGGATGAAGATAAGTGGGGGTAAAAATTAAGTTTAAAAATTAATGGAGGATTAAATTATTTAAAAAGATTAATTGTGTTTATGTGCAAAACTTGCTAATTTCGAAATTAGACAAAAAGGGGAAACTTGAATACAAAAGGAATGTGGAACATAGAAGGAAATCTGATCTAGAGAAATTTCTAATTTTGAACTCAACTAAGTTATAAGAAAGGCATCATTCTTTAAGCGAATGTAAGGGAATAAAGGGACATCGAGGAACGTTTTTAGGAACACCTTTAGGTGGGTGAGGGAAATAGGAAAATTAAATTAATTAATTAAATAAATTTGTGGCGCAACTAAGGGATCATGTGACAAGTGTACATGGAAGAATATTCCTATTAAAAATTTAATAAAAAGAAATTAATGTGCATTTGGGAAACTAGTCACTAAGAGAACTCTATAAAAGAAATGGCGAAGGAGGAGAATGGATCACGACTGGTAGGCGTAAGGTTACGCTGCCAATATTTTCTTGATTGATTTTTCTTGTGGGAGTTGGGATAGACAACTCGATAGGGAGTGGTAGCTCGACCTTGCGAGGTGAGATGGGAGCTATATTTTTCTTTAGTTTTTGTGTGTGTGGCCCCTTTGTGGCTCAAGGGGCTCAGGGGGAAGAAGAGTACCCCTAGCGTTGGTTGGGAGGTACTGGTGAGGTCTCATCGATTAGAAATTAGGAGCAAGGAGGATCGCCAGTAGCCAAATAACATCAACAAGTCCATCCAACGGTTACAGTAATCTTATTAAGTTGTGAATTTTTGTTAAATTTTTTTGTATGTACTCTCTAGAAGTATTGTCGCAACTGTTATGATAATCTTATTAAGTTGTGAATTTTGTTAAATATTTCTCTATGTACTCTCTAGAAGTATTGTCGCAACTGTTACTATGATTTTAAATTGTAATAGATATATTTTTGCTCTGTTACAACTGTGCTAAAATCTAAATTCGAATCGAAAATTCCTTGATAATATTTTGTGTAATTAAAGGAGTCAGTGCTTGATGCCACTTAAACCCCTCAACTAAGTCACTGGAAAAATTGTGTTAGCTCTCCTTCCTTCTGTGCAAACCTCGAATCTTGTTTTTCTGGCTACTGGATGAGATTCCCTTGGGATCGCTAGGCATTATTGATCCCCTACTTTTAGTTACCTTGTCTCGATGCAAGTTAATGGTGGTCATTGCCTTGACCTGCATTTATAATCTTAATTAGAAAAAAAAATTAAGTGAATGATATATGGTTGAGGTAGGTACATAAATCAATATGATTGTTGCCTTTAATTATCAATGCCTCTTTCAACTGTTTCTTTACCCTTTTGGGGTAGAGAGTTGATCTGTTTCCTTAATTCACCCATGACCATTTGTTCGTTGTATTCTTGTAATTTCTTTTAATGGCATGGTAGTGAATGATCACTTCCTTGGGAAAATATCTTATTAATCAAAATTTTTACTTTATCCTTTAAACTTTTATCCAAACCATTGTTTCTCACCCCTACCCTCGCATCAGTCGAAATTCCTGGAAGGAATTCGCACTCACACAACTCTAGACTGGTGTCAACGACTTTTGTGGGGAGGGGTTTTGTAGTGGATTATTGTGATGATTTCTTCTTGGTGGGATGACCAACCTTTGTATTCTCATGTTCGTTTGATCTCGGGAATACCATAATGAGTCCACTTTTGTGACTCTCATTTCCCGCCTACTGCATACCACCATTTTCGCTGCTTTCCCACTCGTATCCTAGAATTATGATTCCTGACGGGTGATCACCATTCTGTTGCTATGTTGGGTTAAAGCCTACTGAATCTTAAACCATAATCAAATATTTTCGGTCCTGACTTGTACATTCAGGTCCTTTTAGTAGATGCTACCAAGACTGGATACGTTAGAGTTAAGTATTCTGCAGTTTCATGTATTCTTTTGTCTTTGTATTGTTGATATTAGCATTTTCTTACTGCCTATGTGTTGAGTTGGCCTAGGATGGTAAACCATTTGTGTTTGATTAAGATCCATCGAATCATTGAATCGTAACTAAATATTCGTGGTCCTGACTTTGAAAGAGGTATTTTGGTGAAAAAAACACTTGTGTTGGGTTGGGATGCTTGTAACGAAGGACTTGCACAACCTTCCTTCCTCCTCGATGCGAATTGTTCTCTTCATTTTATTTACTTCTTCTTCCGAGTGATGGGATATAGCATGTGGTTGGGACGTCTTGTTCTGGGTAAAGATTTAGTTGATGATAAATTCAACGACTATTATTGTTGATTCTGGTTCCCTAATTTATGGCCTAAAATGTTGACATGTTAGTAGCCAAAGAAATCGAAGGCTCTCCTTGGGGATGAGAATTAATTTCAAGAATTTTGTAGCTACAAAACAACCCCTGCCATTACTAAGTCACAGTAGGGTAAAGTGGAATTTGACTGGTGCAGGATCAGATCCTTCTTCCAGCTGGAACGCTTCTTTTTAGAATTATTTTTTTATTGTGAACGAATAAGTCTTGCCACCGCTCTCGCTTAAATGGTTTCATCTCACTGCAGGCCTCCTACATTGTATCCTCGCAGACTTAACATAGAATTATCTTCTTTTATGATTTTACTGTTGCACAATCGTAGTTGTGTTAATGCCTTAATCTTTGGTGCAATGTGGAAGAGCACAGGGCAGTGTATATTAATATGGGATTGTCATAGAACCGTTTAATAAAATTTGGAAGGGTGTAAACCTTGCCATTCTAAGAAGGTTTGGATGAAAATTTTTACCTTGAAGTGCTTCCTTACCTTAAATGAATTTCGTATTTAACAAGTAAACCTGAGATTGTCGAGAGTTAAGTGATTTTTTTTCCTTATTTAAAAATCGATTTTTAGGTTGAAATTGTAAAGGAGGATTTAATGCAGGAACAATGTTATATTTCAATTAAATTTGATTAAGTTAATATTAGTTTATAAATGGTATTCCAGTTAAATTCCAATTTTGGTTAATTTCTAATTCCATTTAAACGGTACCCTAATTTTAATTCTAGTTATTGACACTTTTAAATGGTAATACAGTTAAATTCTAACTCCATTAAATTCTAATTAATTAGGAATTGAAATTAAACTATTAATGTTGAGAGGTGCGATAACACCATGTATATTTAAAGGTGATTTTTTTTGTTAATTTGGCAGTTGAGTTTAATTAATTTTACATTAAGGTGACCAACGCTATATTAAGATAGTATAAGGGAATTGTTCATTAACGTTCATAATCATTACTGCTTATTGATAAAATGGTGATGGTAGATGTGGGTGAATCCTTGGGTAAAGTACAGTAGGATAACTAAAGGATTAGCTGAGTTGACATACACTTTTGTGGGAAAATTTAGGATGAGCACCCTTTTATTTAAGAAGGGAATGGAACAACATAGTGATCTTAAGGTTAATTAATAAGGACACTTTTCGATTGATTAAACTTTGTTTTAGAGGTTCATTGATTGAATGCGCACGTTCGTTTCCCTCATGAGAAATAAGACATGCTGAGATAGACTTTTGTGTGTGTCAATTTTATGTATTACATGATGATTTTTTGAGATTGGTTTCTCGCGTTGATGGATTTTCCTACGACGGTTGGATCTTAGACCCTTGCACAATTAAAGCTCATGAATTTTTTTACCCTGTGTCGATGATTAGCTAGATTGGTGTTAGATTTCTTTCATTTATGGATTTCGTAATGTATGATTTAGGGTGGAATAGATTACTTTACGCAACAATTAATTACTGTCGTTTACCTTGCGCCTCAAGGTTTTAGCTAATAATCATTTTGCACCTGGGATAATGATTGACTTGAGGAGAGTGTGATTAGCCTACGTAGTGCCTTTATGTACCCTTGTTTCTTGATTGGTTATTAATAGGATGTGTAGCTCATGGGCATTGATGAGGCGTAATGTTAGGCTTGGGATTTTACCCACGCGCCTTGTAGCCATGTTGTTGTGTGATTTCCTAAGCACCTAGATTTATTTTTGTACATGGTAATGAAGTTGATATATGTTAATTCAATATTAGATCATGTGCACGCCTCCCAATAATGTTGCTTATGATCGACTTCTGTACTATTGATTTTCTCACCTTGGTTATGTCGATGTTTAAGTGTTTATACTGCTTGTGCTATGTTCTCAGTTGAAGCATAAATGTCACACCTTAGTTTACTAGCACGCTTATCACAATGTTATTGTATGTGTTCCTTATGTTTATAATTAATGGTGCGCTTTGATTGATAAGTGAATTATGTTAATCTAGCTAATGGATCAGGTATGTACCTTGAAAATGATGTTGGTTATTATGAATTCGCTAATTTATTTAATCGCACACCTTGGAGTTAAGTAGATATTTTGTACCTTAAAAAGAAAAGAAAAAATTACTTTTTGTATGTCGTTGGGGTCATAACGGTTGGGGTTGTTACAAGACCAACAATATGGACTTTGTATTATATCATAACAACCATATTTCTCTATTACATTGGCCACAAATAGATACTTGTATATTCAATTTCAAGGTAGTTGCAATTTCTTAACTGCCTTGGTTGGTCGACCCCACTGGGTGATCATCCGACTTACATACTCGACTTGAAAGTCAACCAACTTACACGTCTGACTTGGTCGACTATCGAGTCTAGTCAACGGAGTCGAATATCCATTACAACATCTCCCACCACCTCAAATCCTTTCTCATCCCAAGCAAAAGGGAGATCATGACTATTACATTGACAAAATTTTCAAAGAAATGAGATTATAAAAAATTATGAGACAAAGAATTAATTGGACCAATCACTTTGCTATATATTTTGTTGCTACTTGTTGAATTTCTGGGGATTTTTTTATTGATGTTGCAGTATGTGTTTCCTCAATAGGCTACTCTAGATGGTGCACTTATGGATACAATGTTTTGACACCTTTGTCCTTAATTTGTAGAAGTTCACTTCTAGATCCAATGTTCTCACACCTTTATCCAGTCATAATGTATCGACTCCCTCGACCTCTATTTCTGGTGTCGCTGAGTGGTGGATGGTAGTTGAGAAGTTAGACTCTAATATACTGGGGATGAAAAATTGAAATCCATGTTGATAAGGAGAGGGAGGAGTTTACCAATGCCACTATGTTGGTTGTTGTGAAATATACTCAAAACTACTTTGATAAATGTTAACGACCAGTCTGTGCAGATACTAGGAAAATGTATGCCACTCATCAATTGAAAATTGTGGTTGCACCCTGAGTGATTTCATTTTTGTTATGGATTGCGGTCGAATCAAGGTTGAAATTCTCCTTAGCCTATTGTATCTATTTTATAACATGGTCTAGATGCTCCACAACATTTTCAATCTCTATCTATGCTTTCTTTCCCTCTTAGGACCACTCTATCTCTTGTTGGGTAAGTTATACCTCGAGATCGCTTTCTTTGTCAATATGTGTGGCCAGAGTTTTCCTCATTCAGGAGTCAGGTGTCATCTTATTGAATGTCTATTTGAAGTAAGTTGGCCAATTACTTATGACAATGTTTAGTGAGGAAACTTGATCAATCACCTCATCTAAGTTCTGTCGGATTTCTTTAAACTTTGAATACTCTAACTAAAGGATGATTGAAGTATGATCAACCATCATTTGTTGGTTAGCTTGAATTATCCAGGCATGCTCTTGCTTCATCCTCCTTTTTTCCTTCCTTAGTTGTTGAATTTCTTGTTTCCTTTGTAAGTTTGAGTCGACTAAGTTCTTGACAGATTTATTAAAAGTGTCAATTCGGTTGGCTTTCTCAATTAGTGGCCTTGTGTCTAGTTTCTCTTTCACCAGGTCGATGAAAATTTTCCATGTTTCCTTATCCTTGTCCTTTATTTCTGGCAAGTGGTCAGCATATTTCATTGTGTGCTTCCATCTAGAAACTGACTCTTTTGTGACTTCATTGTATACATAAAAAAATTAGGCATTTGAAGCAATGGACAGGTTGAAAAACATCTTTGTGGAGGGTGCATATGCTCTGATAGGCTTGAAAGTTGTAAATGCAATGACATAACAGGTAGTTTCCTTTCTATGTATTGTCTTCTTATTCTTCTTTTTTTTCTTCTTCTTCCTCAACCCTGATGGTTGCGACAGTTCTGGATTCCTCTCATGCATCTTTCTTGATGGTAGGTATAACTAGTTTGTTGGTGGGATTGTATGTCCTAGTGTGCTTGGTCCTTCACCTATTTGTTGCAATGTGGACTACTCTAGTTGTGGGATCGACCTATCCATCAACCCTTTCTTAGTTGTCTACTAATTCTATTGTTGCACACTTGCTTTCTCTATTGTTTTTTGTGCACCCAGATCTTGTTGTTGCACCTCCTTAATTTTCTATGCTTTTTCTACTTTGGTTGTCCCTTGGTTGGTCTGTTGAGTGACCAGTAGCTTTGTCGACTAAAATTTTACTAGTGGTTGGCCCGACTTCTCAAATACATGAACCTATTCTTGCATGTTTATATCTTCCCTAGAGGGTTTCTCATTATGTTCCATGTCCGACTGGTGCATGTATCCCTATCCTTCTTGATGCACCTATTCCTTCTCTTCCCAAACAAGGATGTTTGACTTGACTTCTTTGGGTGATAGGTCAACCTATTATTTCTCAGTTTGATTTTACTGTGCATATTATTCTTCGTAGAGTTGGTCTGACAATTTTTCCTCTAAGGAGACTTGGAATATGGTCATTTTTTTCTTGGTTTGCCGATCCAATGGGTCTTTTCCTGACCATGTTTCTTCTACAATTTTAGCAGGTTTGACTAGAGGTGAGTATCATGTGTGGTCAATTTTGTGTAGCAGTGGTGAAGATTACATGTTGAAGATTTCCTGGAACCAACTAGCTCTAACTACATTCTTAATAAGAAAGGACTCTTCTTAGGTAATTAAATTAATGGAATTCTTGTAATTTGTTATAACAAAAGAAAGATGTGATTTAGAAGAGTTGTGTATATGTTTAGAGGATCATGTCCATTATTGGGTCTGCTCACATGATCATGTACCAATATTTTCGATGTCTGAATACAAGGACGATCAATAATAGGGATGGAAGTTTACAATAATATACTCTTTATGAACTCAACATGTTAACTTTAAAAAGATCAAAATTCAATTTTGAAAGTGTCGCTATCGGATCCAAAAAATGAAAAATCCAATTTCAAAATTACTAATAACGAAATTTTGAAAAGTACTATTTTGGAACCCAATATTTGCACTTTTAGAATTGGATTTTGCACTTAGAAACCTTGATTTTGGACTTTAGAAATGTTGTTTTATGGCTTGTCTTAAGGAGATTATAAAGGAATCAATCTAAATTCAATGAAATAGGGGTATTATTATTATTATTATTATTTAATACACATGCATTTCAACCCAATTATTGGTTTCATGCCCTAGTGATAACTTAAATTAGAAATTTGATCCATCAAGTAAATACAAGACACATCTGACATTGCATAAACCTGGATTTACTTAGCTAGCAACATCAAGACAAATCCAAGAATATGATTTATCTACTATGGGAGGATTTGAAATTATAGAATTCTTCTGAACATAACGTTTTTTTAGGTCTCGGTATATATATTTGACGCAACGGAAGAATTCCATAGGATAGAAGGATTTACCCACAAAAAATATTGCATTTCGAGTGATCCATATTTCCCATGCAACAACATTATATATATATATATATATATATATATATATATATATATATATATATATATATATAAGACAAATGATAAGCCCAAGGAGTTAGCTCAACTGGTTGTCGCTAATTTTGTTTGGCATTTCGTTGGCTTTGTGTCAGTAGGAGCCTGGTTCTAATCTCTCTTAGTGAGGTGCACTAGTCTATGCCAATGAACTTACTAGGGATATTATCCAGGAATGTTAGGAAGCCTCACTTGGATTTCCTTGTGGGGTTTTCCTTGGAAAAAAATACATATAACAAATGAAAACAAAAATCTAAAAAATGTATAACATTCAAAATTAAAATCAAATTAAAATCCAGTGGTAGCAAGGCTAATGCAAAATCTTCAAGTAATATAGGGGTTTTACCTTTCAAAAGTTACAATAACCTAAAAATTGCGACACTCTCGATTTATTTGGTTGAACAGAGCTCTCCACCAAAACATGTTTTTGATTGTGAATTTATTTGAACTCTTTACCAAGAGATTTCACGAAAACTCTCCAAATCTATCAAAGGAGAGTTGAAAAAAAACTCCCAAATAAATTCTTGTCCATCTACTCTAAATTGAGAATTTTAGTGCTTAAAAACTTTGACAAGGGTTGGACTAAACTCCTCACTGATTTTTTTCTAGTCTAGCCACACTGATGAGGTTTTTTTATTGAAATTTATTTTGGTTGAGAATTATATGTATAGTCTCGGTCAAAATATTTTGACTACCAAATTTTCTTTGGCTTGGGCTTGCAAAAAAATGAATAAATAACAAATAAAACGAAGAGAACAATTTTTTTAGTGGGGAAGAGAAAATTAAAGGGATTTTTTACACATTTGTTATTGATTTTTTTAAAAAATTGGGGTTTTGGAATTTGTCTTTTTGCTTGTGAATGTTTTATTTTGGGTTATGGATTTTGAGAATAAAGTTGGAAAAAAATCTAATGCATGAAGGGAAGTTTGAAAATTCTAATGTGTGAGTTATTATTTTCTAACTTCTTAATTTTCGTTAAAAATGAGAAAGATGGCCAAATGTAGAACAAAATATGGTTGCACTTGACTGCGAAGAACAAAAATCAAGAAAATCAAGATTACTTGAGAAAGATATGAGTGCATGCAAGACGCTGAAGAGGTACATGATGATGTAGAGTAAAGGGGCTTGAGATGTGAGGAGACACTTGACGATGTTGGGTGATTGGGCTTGAGGGATGAGGAGACACACAATGAGTAGAAGCAAAGGG